>JADRCD010218588.1:0-76195 GCA_019843815.1 Montemys delectorum
GGCAGGGAGGGGTAGGGAAAGGGAGAGATGGGTTGGATGGGTGGGATGTGAATGTATGTAGAGAAAGAGGGAGAGTGACTGTACGTGAACATAAATTTTCCATGGTCAAAACTATGTGTGCTTTGTATTTTTCCTATAGGTGCCTTAGCTGGATCAATTATTGTGGAGCCACATGTCACAGCAGTGTGGGGAAAGAATGTTTCATTGAAGTGTTTAATTGAAGTGAATGAAACTATAACACAGATCTCATGGGAAAAGATACATGGCAAAAGTACACAGACTGTTGCAGTTCATCATCCTCAGTATGGATTCTCTGTTCAAGGAGATTATCAGGGAAGAGTATTGTTTAAAAACTATTCACTTAATGATGCAACAATTACTCTGCATAACATAGGCTTCTCAGATTCTGGAAAATATATATGCAAAGCTGTTACATTCCCACTTGGAAATGCCCAGTCCTCTACAACTGTGACTGTGTTAGGTAAGTGTGCTTGAGTTGGGTTTGATTATTATGAAATAAAATTAAAAGTATTAAGTTATTAAAATAAAAGATGTTTTCAAGAATATAAAATGAGCATTTCTGTAAATTTGGTTTAAATTAAACCACATTTTCAAATTCTGTCTTAAAGTTGTATATTTCTAGGCTCTCAATGTAAACAAAGTCTGGGTATACTGGTCTGTAATGCTGTGTAGAGTTTTTCATACTAGAGAGCACTTTAATTCTAACAATGGATGGGGTTCTCATCTGTGCATGCTGACTAACACCTGTCACTCTGGCTCTTGAAAGACCTCAGCGGGATTATTTCCACAGATTTCACATTAGATGGGGCTACAGAGTGTGAGATCCTGTTCGTAAAACAAAATCTGAACTATCTATAACTTTTTTTTTTTTTTTTTTTTATCTATAACATTTTTATTACTTCACTTTACAAGCTGGAGTCACATGTTTGGTGGTTTAAGTTTTCCCTGTTTTGCTTTGTTCTGGTGACTTGCACTGGGTCTGTCTTTAGTCACCGTGGGTGTGTTTTTCCCATTGATTTTTGTCCCTTCCTCTGAAGATTTATATGCCTATTTGACTCAGAGACAGTTTTCCACAATAAATTAGGTTTATTTTCCTACCTGAATTGTTGGACTTTGTGGTGAAAGTTTGAGTAACCCTGCTACCCTGTGGTAACTCCCTGAAGTGGACCTAAAAGGAGACTGGCAATACAGATGCCTACTATAGTGGTCGCCATCGGGGATGGAGGGACGAGAGTAATCTGTAGCTAACAAGGAGAGTAGTACTGTTCTCCTTCAGAAAGCCCCACTGCTCCGCTCCAGGAGGCCACTTTTCCCTAAGGGCGATAAGAATTCCTGACTAAGGTACAGGAATGAACTGTTGAGCAGAACAGTCAAGAAATACATTATAAAAGGAACGATTGTGAATCCTAAAGTAATGGGTAGTGTGGGTTTTGCACATGAAAAGAAATTTAGGGCAACATTCTACTGGGATTGCAGACAGCCTAGTCTAAGAGATCTTTAGAGCAAAGGTTAGAGCTAGAATTTTTTTTTTGTTGTGGACTTTATCCTATTTATCATAGACTGCTTTGGAGATCCATGGATTCCAACCCATCAAATGCCTGTAACACTTCCTCATTGTGATGAATATCTGCGACCACACAGGTATCCTGAGGAAGTATAGAATTGACAGAATTTAAATGGTTGGAAGGGGACCACTGATAAAGTAGTTGATCAAAGGATTCATATGAAGTATAAGAAATGCCAAGTCTGGAGCACATGAAAATAACTTGATTGGATGGAAATTTTGATATTTCCTCTATAAACATGACCGTGTGCTGCTGCCTCATTTGCTCTCAAGACCTTGCTGCTTAGAGTATAGTTTATAGTCCTGCAGCTGTGGTCTTACTTGCAGGTGTGCATTTGGGGCCCCTTGTGTCTCACTGAATACTATTTGCTAGGTTTAGCAAGATTATTAGACTGCTTAGTGGAGGACATCTATTCACAGAAGTCAACTAAAGTGATAAAATCAGTTGGAGATAAACAGTATCATTCAAAGTTGACTTTATATGTGCATGTTTCCTGGAGAGGAAAAGAAAGCTTTAGTGAGTGTATAAGTTACGGGAGCCAGTGCTTCAACTGAGGCATTTGGAACCTCAGTTTATCATGAGGAATATGATTGCTTTAATACTAGGAGAAGGTGACTACGCACTGAAAGCTGATCCAGTCAGGAGATTCTGGATAATTAGGAAGAAGGGTCCTGGTGCTTAGATGAGATGGACAGCCTATAGAAGGGAGCTAAGATCAAGTGAAGCAAGAAGCAAAGTCTAATTTCAGTCTGTCCAGTGTGGAATGTCTGACCTAATTTGCTTTGTATCTCAAAGATTTGTACTCCAAGTAACAGTAAACTCGAAGTAAATCGTGCTCAATAGTCATAGACCCAGTATATGTCTTACTTTTCAGTAGGCTGAACTTAGAAGTCCTGGCCTGGTTAGTTTATAGGAGCTCAGCTTTAAGAAAGAAGATCCTTTTCTGGAGGGATTGGTCTTTCATCTGAAAGTATTTCTACATTATTAATTGAAATTCAGGTCTGTCCTCCATTTGAGTGCCACCAGTCTTACGAGGAAGGACACTCCGTATTCAGTACACTGTATAAACAAAATATCAGAAACAAACTTGTACCTCAGATATAGCTCAGCTGGTAGAGTGTCTGTCATGCATGTAGGCTGCCACATCCATTGACCGTAGCTTGGGGGTCCATTCTTGTAATCCCTGCATCCGTATGTCGAGTCAGGCAGAACAGAAGCTCACAGTCTCAGCAGGCTCCAGAGTTAGTTTGAGCGCAGCCTTGGGAGGAAAGCATGGTTGCCTTAAAAACACCCAAATGGATCTAAACACACATAGGATGTTGAAATTACCAGAGGCTTTAAAACAGCATTGCTTGTACCATTTGGGGAAATGCATCAATCTATAAATTTATGGAAAGAAATAGAAACAAGAATCACATAGTATAGCCTCAGTTTGGTGTAGAATATTTCTTAGTACATAAATAGTCAACTATCAAAATAAGTAACAGATTACTCAATACAGTTGAATTAACTTTTTTTTTAATTAGATGTTTTCTTATTTACAATATCTCCTTTCCCAGGTTCCCCTCCAAAAAAAAAACCAAAAAAACCAAAACTAAAACAATCCCTTGTTCCCTCCCCCTGAAGGAGTTAGAGAAAGGACCCAAGGAGCTGAAGGGTTTGCAACCCCTTAGGACGAACAACAATATGAACTAACTAGTACCCTCAGAGCTCCCAGGGACTAAAACGCCAACCAAAGAGTACAAATGGGGGGACTCATGGCTCCAGCAGCATGTGTTTAGCAGAGGATGGCCAAGTCGGTGATCAATGGGAGGAGAGGACCTTGGCCCTGTGAATTAACTTTTAAAAAAAGGGCTACGAATACAATTCAGTGACACAAGTGTCTAGCACCCAACAGGACCTTGGTTCAATTCTCCAGCATGTTAAGACAAAACAAAAAACAAAAACAAAACAAAAAAAACTCCCACAGAACAGTAGAGTGGCAAGCTTAAAACTGATAGACAATAATCTATACCTCATGTAATTTAGAAGAAACACTTTTTCCATGGTTTATGTATAACCTTTACGTAACAGTTAAACAAGCTATCTTTAATATGCATTTGGTAGAAAAAGAAATTGAAAATGATCCTAAAATATGTGTGATGGTCTCTGCTCATTCATAACCTGAGAAATGTAGATTTTAATGCTGTGCCATGTCATATATGAGATTGGCGAATACTGAATAACCTAATAACATAGATAGTGATATAGATCCATATCTTGCAAGTTAATTAATTGGCACCTTGAGTAAATTTAGGTGAAACTGGAAATAAACATTATAGAAGTAGGTCTAGTATTTGGTACAAATGAGAAAAAAAGCTGTTATAAATATACCATGATATGAATATGAGTAATGGTTGTAGAACTATTTAGGAAAAACGGGGAACAACCCTAGTATATACCAGTGATAGATTCTGGTATAAATAAATGACTTACTGTATAAATAAATTCTACAAGTTAAAATTCCACGTGGATCTAAGTCATGGGAAAATAAATAGTTCAAGTGAATTTAAAAGTAAACCTAAATAAATGAATCTATTAGATCCAAGGTTGAATCAAAGAAAACCTGCACAAATAATGTGTAGCAGTTCTGTTTTGTACTTCAAGCACAGGTAAAGTAAGGCAGTCTGGTTTGGATTTGCCTTATTGATTTTAATGAGAAGATATTTCAAAGTTCATTTACCAAGTTAGCATTGTGGTTCTATATTAAAAAACATAAGGTAAGATACAAAGAACTTTGGAACTGCTCTTAGTAGTTGAGATGCTGGTGGATGCATGACTCTGCTACAAACACCCGATACTGTATGATACTGTATGATACTGTATGCTTCTTTCCTTCCCTTTGCTTCTCAGTGAGGGTGTATGCAAGGAAATACACAAGTATGCATGAATTAGAGCATGCGAAAACCAGTAACTTATTTTCAGGTTATTTGCTTTAAACTTTTTGCTTAGAGTGAAGTAATACACACACACACACACACACACACACACACACACACACATATTTTTAAAGCATAAAAGTTCCAAAGCTTTTGGTTTGGTTTGGTTTGGTTTGGTTTGATATGGTTTTAATATCATAAAGGAAAATATGATCAAGGTCACAGAAGTGTCTGACTGGGTTGTAATTCATCCATCTATGAATGTGAAGCTTTATCAGAGACAGCCGTCTTTGTGGTGATAATTTAAAATTTGTCCTCCTCGTGTTCCAGAAATGTAGTTGATGTTGGCATTACCTAAAAAAATACTTACATTATTTTATTTGTATTTGTCCCTAAGGTTATGAAATATTTCTAGACCTGACTAGAACAAATTGTAAGTTATTATCTTAATTGAAATGTCTTCTTTTCTCTTAAACAGTTGAACCCACAGTGAGCCTGATAAAAGGACCAGATTCTTTAATTGATGGAGGGAATGAGACAGTAGCAGCCGTTTGTGTAGCAGCCACTGGAAAACCAGTCGCGCAGATTGATTGGGAAGGTGATCTTGGCGAAATGGAATCTACTACAACTTCTTTTCCCAATGAAACAGCAACAATTGTCAGCCAGTACAAGCTGTTTCCCACAAGATTTGCTAGAGGAAGGCGAATTACTTGTGTTGTAAAACATCCAGCCTTAGAAAAAGACATTCGATACTCTTTCATACTAGACATACAGTGTAAGTATGTGCCAGCATCTGCTTTTAACTTAAGTCACACTGTGTCGTCAGTTGACAAAGGTCATTGCTTTTGGTCTGAATACTGAGTGTGCAGGTATTCCTCCAGTGGAGTTTCTCGAATTACATGTGCTTAATTTTGTTGTTTTGAGATTTTAAAGTAGGCTAGCTTTAAGGAAGCTGTGGAAACTTGCACTTCAGATGTGTACTTCTTAAAAGACAAACAACTCCACTGTCTCTCACTGGGCGGCTGACCCAGTCCTGGGTCTTACTGTTTTCAGTAAGAATCTTTCACTTAGCCAGACAGTGGTGGCCACCCTCACTTTTGAACCTAGCATTCATGAAGAGTATTTCTGTGAGTTCAAGGCCAGCATGGTCTACAGAGCGAGTTCCACCACAGCCAGGGCTGCACAGAGAAATCCTGTTTCAAAAAACAAAACACAAAACGAAACAAAAAATTCCCTTTACTTTCTACGTACATTTTAGCAATTTGAAAGTCTATCTTTGTCTGGTATTGTTCTAAGCTGAACCTCCCAAAAGTATCATACAATTTTTATGTAGTTAAAAGTATTTTAAAGATATAGTTTGAGATAGTAAAAACTACATACAAGAGTCATGACAAGAGTACTTGAAAGTTAGAGGAGTTCTCTGA
Source organism: Montemys delectorum (assembly GCA_019843815.1). Lineage (NCBI taxonomy): Eukaryota > Metazoa > Chordata > Mammalia > Rodentia > Muridae > Montemys > Montemys delectorum. Next base: position 5,929 of record JADRCD010218588.1, read on the forward strand.
TGTGTGTTTTCATATTGGCATGGGTATCTACATTTCACTTTTCAGCAATTTCTGTTTTGATACATTGTAAGTTGTTTGGCATTTTAATTTTTGGAATTAAAAAAGGTGGTTGCTTATATCTTTTAGCAAGGGTGAGTAAAGTTAGGCAGATTGGAAATGTGATTAGCAAATGTGTAGGTCTGCTGTCATTTCAGTACCAAAAGTTAAAGTCATTTACGTGGAGTTTCGAAGTTTTTCTTTTCTTGTTACGTATTGCTGAAATGCTGTGCTTTAGAGTTTAGATCACACTCACTGCACTTAAGGAAATGTGCTTCTGCTGTGCATGCACTGTAGACCCTTTGGCTGCGGTGAGTGAACGGTTTATTACTGTAGCAGCCAGCACTAGATGCTCACTCTACTTGGAGTCTCAAAAGTTGTGCCACAGCCCTCCATGTGAGCTGAATGTCACTTAATTACTTCTCCTAGATTAAACATCCTTTTCAAGACAATTTTATAAGGTATTTGGGACTAAGCTGAGGCCGGACCTAAGTGCCATGTCTCATTAAGTGCCATAATGTATTTTTTTTGTTGTGGTTTACATATATGTCTATGTCTTTCTTAATAGGGTTTATGATGTCTAACCTTCAGCATTCATGCTAAATAGATGCTGAATTTTTGTTTATCTAGTATCAGACCATTCATCCTTTCAACAATTTATTCATTCATTGTCTTAGTCAAGTACTGTTTACTGAATAATGCCTTCCCTATTGATTATGCTGAAAGTAAGGAAAAATAACTTCCATTCTTCTAAAGCTTATCTGCTGTGTTAACGTTGCTTCATTGTATAGTGTATTTATTCCTAACAGAAGATAATTGTGCATTGATTTTTATAGATGCTCCTGAAGTTTCAGTAACAGGATATGATGGAAATTGGTTTGTGGGAAGAAAAGGTGTTAACCTCAAGTGTAATGCTGATGCAAATCCTCCACCCTTCAAGTCCGTATGGAGCAGGTAATACACAGCTAAACTCAGTAACCAGTTCTTTAAAGGAGAAGTGTATTCTTAAATGCACTAAGGCTGATTTTAATCAGTGCATAATTAGATTAATAGCTAAAGAAATTATACAAATGAGAAGTTTCTCATTATTTTTCTACCCTATTGTCTCTTACCATCCTGTCCTGGTATTTCTGTCCCTGGATACTGGCAGCAGTGTGAGAGATTTTAGCTTTCTTTTTTTTTTCTCCTATTCTTACTGTCATGGATCTGATGATCGCTAGCCTGCAGTAAGGGAGCTTCCCACTTCGGTTTCAGCTTGGTTTCTCTGAATCCTGTATTTAGGGTGTGTGATTTCTTCAGCAGTAGAGTCTTATCTAATTCTGTTGGGCAGTCTTGAGAAATGGCAAGAAGCTCTATTGTTGGGGTCTCTAGGGCTTAGCTAATAAAGAGGCATCTCATATCTAGTGCTAGGATTTTGGTTTAGTAATCCATGGCTTTTAGGAGCAGCACTAACAGAGATCTGCAGAATGGCTCTTCTAGCTCTCACTCTTGTTTTTGGCTTACATTTAAGTTAGTGAGTCTCCATATGGCCTTCCAAGGTCTATTTACTTCATTAATTACCCTCTGCCCTATAATCTCCCTATCTCCCCTACCCCAAACCTTACACTTTGCATTTCTACTGTTCCTTCTGTCCACTTTTGTGTATCACCACATCACTCATGTTGTACTGCACCCCCCTTTATTGCATACCCAACCCCCAATGGCTGTATTTTGACTTTCCTGGCTTCCACAGGTATTGATGATAAACACAAATCTAAAGATGCAGTGCTAAGGTCTATATATGAAGAAGAATATGGTGTGCTTTGTTTCTGGGCTATGGTTACCTCATAATTTTTTCCAGTTCCATTTACTTACAAATTCGATATCTCATTTTTTTTCTTGACAGCTGAATAAAATTATATTATGTCTATCTACACTTTTAATCATCCATTCATCAATTGATGAATATCTAAGCTGATTTCATTTCTTAGATGTCATGAATAGAGCAGCATTGAATATGGTTGAACAAATATCTCTGTAGTAGAATATAGACTACTTTGGGTATATCCCTGACAGTGGGAAAGCTGGATGATAGTTCTATGTCTAGCCTTTTGAAGAACTGATTTCTATACTTTATTTTATACTCCCACTAACAGTGACTACATGTTCCTCTTTGTCTACAGCCTTGACAGCATTTGTTGTTAACTGATTCTTTTATATTTTATTTATTTATTTTTATATGTATTTGCTTGCATATGAATACCATGTTCACATAGAAGCCCATGGAGACAGCAAAGGGCATTAGATCCTCTGCATCTGTAAAGAGATTGTGAGGTGCCATATGGGTGCTAGGTCTTAGTTCAGTAACACCACACACTTTTAACTGCTGAGCCATAGCTCTAGCTCCTCCTTTGATTTCTTGATGATAGCCATTCTAATCGGTACAATCAGCTCTCAAAGTAGTTTTAATTTTTATTTCCTTCATGGAAATAAAATAAAATTTTAAATAAAATTTTAAAAATGTGTATTAGCCATTTGTATCATCATCATCATCATCATCATCATCATCAAGAATTATCTGTTTAGATAGTTACTTTGATCTCTATTGATGTGGTTAAACACTCTGACCAAAGCCACTTAGGGGAGCATTTACACGCCCTAGACCATTATTAGGGAAAAGCGCTTCATTAAATGAAGCCAAAGCCATTGAGCAGTGCTGGATGTTGGCTCCTTACCATGTTAAAGTAGGTTTTGTATATAGCCCAGTTCCATTTATGAAGGGGTTTGGTGCCCACAATGGACTGTGCCTTCCTATATCAATTATTAACCACTTACCCAAGCATGCTCATAATCCAGTCTGATCTGAGAAATCCTTCAATAGAGATTGCCGTCTTATGTGACTCAAGACAAAATCAGATTGCCCTTTAAGCAAACTAGGACTTGACTCCATAGCCTGTAAAATTAGATGATTTTCTTGAAAATTCTTTTGTTTTATTTTTTTGTGTATGTATATTCTGTAGATTAACTCTGTAGATATAGAACTGGCAAAGATATTTCTTTGACTGTTTGGGCTTTTCTTTGCTGTACACAGCTATTTACTTTTATGAGGTCTAGTTTGTTGATTGTTGGCCTTGTTTTCTGACTCAAGTCCTATTTAAAAACCCTTGCCTATGACTGCATCTTGTAGCACATTGCCTTCCTTTTCTTCTAACAGATTTAGAATGTGTGGATTTAGGTTGAGGTCTTCCATCCATTTAGAGTTGATTTTTGTGTCAGGAGAGATGTTCAGATTCAGTTTCCTCTACAGTGAGTGGTTTTGAATCCAGAACCTTATGGCTGCTCAGAAGACCCTGAGACTTAAGTGATGGTTGAATGCTCAGCCTAAATAGGACATTTATACCATTCCATCAAAGGATAGAGAAATATTGTGAAGGATAAGTGGGAAATAAAAACAGGAAGATGGGGGAAGAGTTGTAAAATGCTTTCTTTTGTGCTTGACACAATCAATAAAGTTGTGATGTTAACAATAGCTGTGGCAGTCTGTACTAGCTCTGGACAAGACCCAACCTGCCACTAGTCAAGAAGTGACTGATGGGACCCATCGCTGCTTACCAAGCTATTCCTGCATTGTGGGGAATGGGAAGAAATATGTTGTTTTCAGTTAGGGACCCATGGTGAGCCCACTATCCTCCAGTAAATAGTTCCAAATACATGGTCATACCAGTAGTTCTAGTTAAATTTAGTGTATCATAAAAAAGACGTGAATAAGGTGAGCTTGGCAGAGGGGGTTTGGAGTTTTATCGATGGAGGAGGGTGATAGTTATCAGGATGCAGTATATATGTAATTGATGAAATTTAATAAAAGCTTTGAAAAGCTTCCCTCTCATTATGCTGACCTATCTAACATACACAAATTAATTTTCCAAAGAAGTGGATGTACTTAATGGACCTATATAGTTGAACTTTATTGAAATAAAAATTATATGCTTTCATAACTAATTATAGGTAAAGGACACAGTTTATCTGGTATCTTAAAAGTATAACAGTTTAAATAATTATAAGGGTTTGCTGTTTGAAGCTATTTAAAATAATGTTATACTTTTTAATATCTAGGTTGGATGGACAATGGCCTGATGGTTTATTGGCATCAGACAATACTCTTCATTTTGTCCATCCACTGACTGTCAATTATTCTGGCGTTTATGTCTGTAAAGTGACAAATTCCCTTGGTCAAAGAAGTGATCAAAAGGTCATCTACATTTCAGGTAAGTGACTGCCTTTTTCCGAGATGAGATAAAGTAGTCATATCATAATAATTGTAAGGTAATGCAATACAGTACTTATCCTCATAACAGTTTAGGTTCATTGCTAGGAAATTTAAAAGAGACCATAAAGGGGATATGATAGAATAAGAGCATCTAAGATGTGTATATAAAGCAGCAGTTCTTTAAGGACATGCCAAAGTGTGTAGTCAACGTGTTCTTCATATATTTTTGACTGTAGCATGCCTTTCTAAGTTGTGTTTAAACAATGAACAGTGTTTTGTTTTGTTTTGTTTTCCTTCTTTATTTGCTGCTCTGTAATTGTCTGATAAGTAAAATGGGCTATTAACTTTTTTATTTTGGCTTTGGAAATAGCATTGCTTGCCATTGGAGATGAGACTTACCTTCTCTGAGGGTAAAGAGAAGTAAGATGCTACTGTGTTTTAATGATGTAAAAGTTGATATTTTTTCTAATTTTTTAAACCCTGAAAATTTATTTTTCATATTCTGTTTCACTAAAGTTTTGTTAATCTCATTCAGTATAAAGTTGAACATTTATAAAATATAAGAACAAAACCTGTATTTTTATCAGTAGCAATAAATTACTCATAAAGTACTGAAACAGGAAAAATACATTAAATTATTTGAATAATTCTTAATGATCAGAAGGATATAGCAATGTTCACATCTAACTCACAGAAAATGAGGATGAGAAAAAGAAGGACCATCAGATGAAGGTTTCTACTACAGAATGAATAGTTGTTGTTCTGAGTCTCTTCAGATGTCAGACAGAGTATGTTACAGACTTTAGGAAGGTGTATGCTTGTGCTTTCCGTTCTGTGTGGCCCTGAGTTTGCCCCCACGGTCACTATAGGCTAGTGACACATGCTTGCGTCCTCAGGACAAGCAATGGCTTAGTGCCTAGCATACAGCAGAGGCTGCAGTTTTCTGTGTGATACTCGAAGCAGTGTACATCCACATATACATGCTCCTTAGGAACAGCATGTCGGTGGGAAGTTGATTAACGTATGAGAGTCCCTTTCTTCTGTTGAAAGATAGCTGTAGGCAGTGTATATTTAAATTATATTGAAGGCTTAAATTTTAGTTTCCTGGGAATTATTTACCTTTTGTTCTTTTTACACAGCTTCCTGTGAGGTATTTGATTTTAGGGCCAAATGTTATTGTTCTATCTATTGTCTTTACATATCCAGATTCAAGTTGATCTCTTACATATGTGTGCTGATTCCATTGGTAATAGTCAAACTTTACACTTCCTAGATTCCAGGGTTATAATTTGTTTTGTTTTGAAGAATTCTCAGCCTTTGTTTGCAGTTTGCCTATTTAGAATCATGAATTATATGTAGGAATTGAATAGACATTTACAACACACCTTGTTCAAAATCAAAGTCTGTCTTGACTTTTCTCCTGCGCCTTGATGCAAACTCTGTCAGTTTCTTCTTTTTTTAATTGCTTGTGAGTTCTGTCACTGCATTTACTGAAGACCCAGCCCTTTAAACTTCACCTTCTCTTCACTCTTTCTTCTACACTCCACTCAGTCTACCACTAAACCACTATCAGCGTTCCTGCACATTATATTGAATATTAATCCACTCTGTACCTTTTCTGCTGTTGTTCCTGTTTTGATCAAGAACAACCAGAACTTTTTCCCTGTAAAGCTGTTAATCTCCGCTTTGAATCTGTCACCCTTCCATCTGTATTCACATAAGCAGCCAGTCTTTAGAGTGCCTTAGATGTGTGTCACTCCTCTGTAAAACCTTGCATGAATTTCCATTTACTGAGGTTAAAGCTAGATGTTCACAGGGAGTGGCCAGGCCCTCTGTGCACTCCTTGGAGCCCTCATCTTCTATGTCCATGCTCACTGAGTCTGCCGTTTTCGTTGAACATAACAGTTGTGCTTCTGACTCGGTTTGCAGTTTCTGTTTCCGTAGTCTGGAGGTACCGGCAGATCTTTCCTTACTTCCATTTCCAAACTCACATTTTCCAACAAAATCTCTCTTCTGTGACTCTCTGTACCTGAGTTCTACCCCTGTCTTCTTGTCTTATTCTTCTCTTTGGCACTTGTTAGTATGGCATACTTCATATTTTTATTCATATACTTACCCACCTTTATCCTCACTAGAAGTTAACGCTTAAGAGGTCAAGGATTTGTGTCCACTTTAATCATGGCTATATTGCTGCCATGTACAATAATCTGTGACATACAGTGGGTATCCCATACACTTTTGTTGCATGTGTGAAAAGATTAGACTTAGGAAAGAAGTAACCTCATTTTCTTTGTTTAGGGAACTGATGATTAACCGTTTTTTTTTTTGTTGTTGTTGTTTTTGTTTTTTGTTTTTTTTTTTTAATCAAAATCTACTGTTATAAAGTGCGGAGACAACTTTGGGTCAATAGAGATGTCAATTCAGTTCCTCAGAGTACTGCTGAAGATGATAACTTTGTGTGAGGTAGTGCTTATGCAGCAACCAAGAAGTGTTTCCTTCCTGTGCAGGCTTTGGTCGTGTGTCTCTGCCAGCTCTGGTTGCCTTCTCCACTGCTGGGTGTTCTTTACTAAGTATCCTCCACGTGCTGGTACTTTTACAAAGTGCTTTTTCATCAACCTACTGGGCTTTTGTCAGGATAAGAGGCTGTAATTGACACAGTAGGATGTCATCTCAGTGTTAGGTTTACTTTTAAAAATGTTATGTCAAGAGTTTTACTTAGAAAACTATGGACTTAGCAACTCTGAGTGAACTTGTTTTTAACATCTTTGTTTTCTCACATTCATGGCTATTAGGTTTTAGAAAGAAGGATATGGGCTCCTGATTACAGGATTCAGTTTAGGCTGCTGCACTGTGCTTGAGCAGAGTGTCACTCTTGTGGCTTTTAGCCCAAGACTAGCTGACTGCTAAACATTGTGTTTTTCTGATTTGCTGTTTGCTTGTTCCCTCCCATAACTAATTCATTGCTTCTCTGAAAGTAGAATATCAAATCACAACATTTCACATCAGTACCCCAAGCCTGACATTCTTACTCCTCTCCACAGTAGAATTTCATATTATTGATTTTGGGGCCCAGGCATAAATTTAAGAATCTATAAATGGTAATTTCTAATTTTAAGATAGAAATTTTTAAGATTTAAACAAACCAATATGTAAAAAATTAAAGTCAGTATATTTAATTTTAACATTTATTAATAGATTGAATTGTGCCTTACAGCTATAAGGATATTCCTGAATGTACTATTTGTTCTTCTGTTTGGCAGAACTAATTACGTAGTTGGCAAAACAGACTGAAATGACCTTTCCTTTGGTAGAGATCTCAGAATCAACTGCAATTTTTATATCTGTCATCTTTTTATGTGTCATACATTTAACAAAATATTGAAACAATAAGGAGTGATGTGATTTTTAAATCACTATAGATAAGAAACTTAATGATTATTTGATGATTATTAAAACCTTTGACTCCATACATGAGCCAAGATTCATTCTAGGTTAAAATAAAATTACCGTATGTCCGTTGTATAAGCTGTAAAATGAAGTGTCCCCCCCGTAGTACTGACATTGTGGTTTTGCTATCTTTAACACTAGTTAAGGAGAATAGCAAATTGAAAAAACTAGGGCCATTAATAAGGCTAAGTTTTAAATATTTTTGTTAAAATTTTCTGAAATCTTTCTTTTGTTAAATATGAAAAACCAATAGATATTCATTTGTGTATGTATAAGGAACTTTGCAAATGGAAATAAATATTGAATCAATATACGGCAACACTGTTGAGTCTTATACTTTGTAGTTGGTAGGAGCTCAGGTGTGTACATTACTCTAAGAAACTAGGGTGTTACGGTCATCCTGAACTTTGAACAGCTCCATGTGTGCAAGTCTATAGAGATGGATATGTTTTAAATAATGTAGGCAGTCTGTATTTTTATTTCAATGTGCTAATACATTTTTCCTTTGTAATCGTTATATATTATCGTTTAGTAAATTGGCTGCCCTGTTACTCCCCTAAAAGAATACATACATTGTCTCATAAAAGAGCTTAGGTTTTTGTCTTACTTCTTTAGCACCTTAATTCCTTGAAGCTGGATTATATGAAGCTTTACTCCTTTAATGCTAAAAAGAATCCTTGCGGTTCACATTTGTACACTTGCCCAGCTAGAGAAGAGTGTCTCAGGAGGTCTTCCTAGTCTTCCTAGACTCACACACATGTAGCACTTGGTAGAACCCATCAGTAGACCATCATAAGTACATCACAGTAGCATAAAACCATAGGGAAAGAGGTTACAGTATTTGGTGGTTTTTTTTTTAAATGCTGTACTTGCTAAATTTTTACCACATTCTATACATATGGCATTCCGTGATGAATCCTGTTTCAGTAAGTATATTTCTTTAGCTTGTGATGTTAGAGTAACTTACCCCATGTAGATTTAGTTCTTTTCTAACAATCATTTAAAAAGCTCTATCAGAACCACTCACATAAAAATTAATTTTAGGAGATTACCATTTGGGTTATTTATTTTTATCTATGAAAAACTCAACATTTTAAACTCATCTTTAAACTCTAGAACTGTATATAACATGACCTACAGATACTACTTAATGGACAATTAACCAATTTTTAATATTTACTGTTTATGTTTAGTTGCTTTTTAATATTAATGGCTACTCTGTAATATAATGTCAATAAATGATCCATTTGCATCTAATACTTAAATATTATTAGAATGTTCTCTCTAAAATATTAGCTATTCTCTTTTATAGTCTATCCTAAAACAATGGCATGGAATTATACAAATACAGTTGAAATTCCTTAATGTTACAAATGTTCAGTATATTATCTTTGATTATTAGAGGTGATTATTATATTTTTACTTTGTGTATGTTATTCTCATTTAATAGTAGCTCACTTGATTGACAGTTTTACTTACCTGCTTTTTTATTTTTAAAATTACCAAATAATTGTCTTTACTATTATATATTTTTCATAAAAAAGTTATAGTACTTTTTATTTAAGAAAAATATTTTTGAGAGAATTATTAAACCCACAATTTATATAGTATGTCCACTTAACAAGACTATGGTTTTTCATTCTTTTAAAAGATAAGTTCTACTCTTACATATTAAGTAAACATGCATATTAAGAAAATATTTTTACTGTCAATTTTATTTTTATTTTCTTTTGGTACTGGCTAAGAAGCTACACCTTTGAAATTTTTGATTTAATTGAAATTCTGTATGATTAATTCCTAAGCCAGCCATGCATAGAGCACTTAGGTAATACTTGACATTGAGACAGTAACCCATGCCTTAGAGCACAGCAGTACTCAAGTGTGGATCCAGTGACTTCTGACACACACCACTGGCTTCATTTCCCTCATTTCACTGTTAACAGACTAAAGTGTCAGGAATTTTTTTTAAAGTATTTGTTAAGTAATACTACTTTTTAATCTTACATTAAGAATGAAAAACTATTGTTAGTTGAACATGTATTAACTGTGCTGCCTATTCACCTGCTGCTGAATCAGCCTCATTGACATTGTCTGCCTTTCTGTGTCTTGTCTATCTTTACTGTTTCCACTAGATCCTCCTACTACCACCACCCTTCAGCCTACAGCTCAGTGGCATTCCTCAACAGCTGACGTCGAGGATGTAGCAACAGAACATAAAAAATTGCCCTTTCCATTGTCAACTTTGGCCACACTTAAGGATGACACAATTGGCACCATCATTGCTAGTGTAGTGGGTGGGGCTCTCTTCGTAGTGCTTGTGAGCATTTTGGCTGGGATATTCTGCTATAGGAGACGACGGACGTTTCGTGGAGACTACTTTGCCAAAAACTACATTCCACCATCAGACATGCAAAAAGAATCGCAGATTGATGTTCTTCAACAGGATGAGCTTGATTCTTACCCAGACAGTGTAAAAAAGGAAAACAAAAACCCAGTGAACAACCTAATACGTAAAGACTACTTAGAGGAGCCTGAGAAAACTCAGTGGAATAATGTAGAGAATCTCACTAGGTTTGAAAGACCGATGGATTACTACGAAGATCTAAAAATGGGAATGAAGTTCGTCAGTGATGAACGCTACAGTGAAAGTGAAGATGGTTTAGTTTCTCATGTAGATGGCTCCGTGATTTCCAGGAGGGAGTGGTATGTTTAACAGCCACTGATGTGACTTCACTATGTACAATGTTTCATTCATACTAGTTGATCATTTTCAGATTGTTCATACTTTTTCTTGAGGAAGAATAAGCTTTTTCAAGTTGATTTCGAGCTTACTTTTTATATTCTGATCTGACAAATGAAAATGTAAAACCTGGGTTCAATGTATCTGAGCTGCTTTACAGTTTTTTCACTGCTATACTACTGTCTCAAGATTTAAATTCTAATGCAGAGTACTTTATTGGTCTGAGGCACACAGGTAAGAAAGATGTCAACGTTAAATGTATGACGTTTTTGGTACAAAAATTAAAAACAGAAAAAAATGAAACTACCTTGGCATTGTGTATTAAATATTTACCTAAGACTATAATCTCAAGTATAATTATTGTGTAACATATACCTCTCAAAACTTATCACCACTAAGAATACTCCATCAAAATTGACAGTAAAACTCATTCAAGAAATGCTTATATATTTTTAGTATACTAAAATCATTCATCCTGATGGAGTATCTTTTCATCTTAAAACATTATTTTCTAAGTTTCTATAGAGATAGGATCTTTACCTCTGCATTTAAATGAGCCTTGCCATAATTACTGTAGAGTGGCTTTTCAAAGATATTTTGTTGCACTAAAACTGTGGCCATAAACTAAGTGAATATGATGTGTGGAAGAGCATAAGTAGCTGTTCAATATTTTTGTCTAAAATACATGCAAGAGTAATAAAATATATGCCTCCTGACACAATAATTACTAATTTTTTCATCTCTGGAAGAAAGTTGTTCAGTTGTTTTGTGAACGTGGCTTTGGTACACGGAGCATTAACCTTATCTTAATGTTTTATTTGCTAAGCGGATGAATAGTGATGAAAGCGTGGTACAGGACAGAGAGGGTGTTTGAGTCTGCTTGTGTGACAGAGTTAGACATGAACTGCTCCAGCCAGGAACCTATACAAAGAGTTTTCTAGATCTTCTTGTTTTAATTATTTAATGTTGGTATTGTTCAAACGGGTACGTGTACAAAACAATATTCAAATAAACTTTGAAGCTTGAGGTTTCATTAGAGAAATCTGAATTACAGAATCAGTCATTGATAACACTTGCTGATGAGTATTGGCAATCCCTCCCTTTTTTCTTCATTTTCTCCTAAATGTATGTACATGTTTCAAGCTTTTTTTGTTTGTTTATTTGCTTGGTTTTTTTTTTTTTGCAAATTAAAACTGGAAACATAATAAGATTTTTTGGGGTTTATTTTGTTCATTTGTTTCACATAGCTCATTAATTATATTCTTTCCAGTATCATGTAACTTCTGAGGAGATGTTATATAAATCTTCAAATGTTAATATTCTTTAGATGGTAAATTAATTCTGCAGTAGAGTTCTTAAAATTGTGATAATGGAAACTGCTTTAAGGCCCGAGGAATGTTTTTCTCTCAATTGATTGCAGAAAAGGATTGGGTAGAACCAGGGTCTTGCCAGGACATTGAAGAAGTTATTAAATGAATCATAATAGATAAATTATTTTTAATAAAAAGACATATTAGGTACACTTAATCTACCATCCACCTATTCCCAATCCTCTTTCATTCATATATATGTGTGAATTATATATACATATATATAATAGATTTTTATTATATGTTTCATATAGAAGACAGAATTGTGGCATATTCCTAAACTATCGCAAGTAGGGAAACCTTTATTCTGAATGATTAGAAACTCTTTTTCTATAGCAGTGTTAATTAAAATTAGCTCTACCCCAACATGTATTATAAGGCAATAATAGAAGACTAAGAAGTACAGTTAGTTCACCAATCCATCAATTTTAATATGTTCCAATATATTTAATCACTTAATATACAGACACCTTAGTTCAGATTGTTGGAAGTCCACTTTTTAGTAATAATACACTATGACAAAACTAACTTTATTTAATTATCAGTAATGATAAAAGCCACAAGAAAAATAGGTCTAAAATTTCTTTCCATGAAAGATAAGAATTTATTGCTCTTTTGATCAAAGATTATATCTTAAGTAGGATTTTGATGTATGGTATGAGTCCAAGCAGAATGAGTCCATTTAGGCTTCTATATAAATCTCAATCTAAAAGAAATTAGCAATGTTACCTTAAGAACTATGTTACTAGCTCGGTACAGATACCTACTGATGATGAACCCCTTCATGTTTTGTTTATTAAGTGGCTAATTTTAGGCATTGGCTTGATTTGTGGGCAAAAGGCAATCTCAACACCTACAGAGTATTTAACGTGGTCTATATCCATAATCTGGATCATTTGGCTAGAGGCTCAGCAGGCTCTGGGAATCTCACACTGGTGCTTAAGGCTTTTGGAAGCATTGCACTCTTGTTCACTAAAGCTTTATGGATGTACATTGTACATAGGGGGTTGTCTGCGAACACCTGTATTCACATGAATACTGGAGATGTGCACTACTGATTGTCAGGTGTATAAAAATCACAGCTCCTTAGAAAATTTGGAAGATCATTTTTACTCTATAGAGGCCATGTTTACTTTTGTTACTTTGATATGTTTTGAACTGTTTTTACATGTTTATATTTACTTCATGGTTTTTTTTCTTACTGGTTAAAATATTTCAATAATGCAAATTGGTTTTTTCGTATAAAAATTTATTAAAATACACTAAACTTCCATAAGCTACAAGTAAGCTGAAATAGTACTTGATTATACTTAAACATTTAGTATTTAACCATGTGCCTGATAAGTTCTGTGTGGGTGTCATTCCCCTGCCCCCCCCCCCACACACACACACGGCTGTCGATATATAAAGAAACCATTACGTTTTTTAGTAGTAACTGCTGCTTCTGATAGTCATCCATGTGTGAAAAGTTTAGGAAGAAACTAGCTACACGTTTTACATTAAAGGATAATAGGACTTAGAATAAGTGCAAAATTTGACAACAATGTAGCCCTGTCATATGCAAAAATATTTGATGTGGTTTTGATAAAGACTGTTAAAATATATAAATATAGTAGGTCATATATGGAAGTAATATAAAATATGAGAGAGGAAAAAATGGCACATATACTGAATTTTTAACCTAGAATCTAGAATATAAACAGATTTCCCCCCTACTTGTTTATTGGAAATGACCTATCAGAAAGGGAGTGTATTTCTCAGATGGTTCTTGACACTGGGTTCAGTTTTCTCCCGTTTTAATGTAATTTTTTTCTTCCTTGTTGATTTTTTTTTTTTTTTTTTTTTTTTGGCAGAGTGAGTTACTAGGTGACGGCCCTCATTGCCATGCAGTAAATCATGAAATAGACTTTCAAAGAAAGCCTTTCAGTGGTACACTTGTAAAGTAAAATTAAATTCTGTATTATGTTTCTTCATTCTCATATGAACTTCTGTACCTGTACTTTATTTCATATATGAATAACCCATTTTCATTTCAATTACTACTTAAAATGCCATTCAGAATCCTAGGACTTAGGATCTCTTTCATTTTCTCTTCACAGACAACTAATATCAGGTTAAAGATAGAGTTAAGTAAACTTTGACAGTGCCTATAAGTAGACATGTTAGCCACATTGACGTGTTAACCATTGTGCAGTTTGGTTTTAACACGTATTCAGTAGCTATTTGTATATTCATCATCAATGATATTCAGAAATATTTGAAAAATTGCATCTGCATCAAACATCCAACTTGTTTATCTCACCTGTTCTTAAGCACTACATACAATGGTTACACAGAATTTACAGTTCGTTAGGCGTGTTAAGTGATCTTAAGATAAAAGTCTACAGGAGATAGTACAGGTGCTTATGTTCGTCTAGGAGATTGCTAGGGATTTGAACATCACTGTAGTTTGACATTTTGGAATCCTGGAGCCATTATGTATAGAGATCAGTTGTTTTTTATTTTGAAATCAGCTTATTTTAGAAAATGCTTAGCTTGCCATTTAGTGGTGTTTACTTACTGCTTATGAACTGTTTTGAATAGAAATAACACTTTATAATCAATTTTCTGTTTACAGTTATTTTTAATAATGGTATATATTTTTCTAAGCTGTTTTTGAACAAGCAGCCATTTCTTCAAGTAGTATACATTTTGTTTTGTTCACTTCATGGTATACACATAAGAATGCATTCATGAGAGCATCTTCATAATAGTGTCAGCATATCCCAACTTTAACGTTTTAAACATGTCTTTGCCTACATATATATGTTTTTCTTCTATTATGGTAAATCCAGATTTTTAAAATATGAGAATGAGTAGTGAAACTCAGCCTAGCTTTACAGAAGGTTGCACTGTATGTATGTTATTGGAGCTTGGCAGTGGGTAATATTGGTTGCAGTTTGGAAGAGCAAAGTTTATTGTGGGAAGAAAGTAGCATCCCACTGTTGTAGCTGCACACCATGATGACAGCAGCAAAGATGGTGAGCATTAAAATGGTAACAGTGCCGCAGAAGTCATTCCTAATTCCTGATAACAATCCAAAGCCTTATTTCTGTACATACATGATACTTCTATATAGATACATCAATAGAGAAATTATTCCATTTCAGTTACCAGAAATGTCTCAGGGAAAACCTACTTGCAGATTTGTTTGTTTGTTTCAAAGCTACAACTTAGTTGTTACCAGGTCACTGTCATCTTTTGCATTTTAAGCCCGCCACCCCTTTTGTCGTTACCTCATTGGCAGTAAATCCTTATCCATTCTAAAAGATAAAGATTGTTCTAAAAACCAGCCACAGTATCTCTCTCTCTCTTTTTTTTTAAAGTTTCCATGGTATCTTTACTATACCAAAAATAAATATTTCTCTAATTTCAAGCAGTAAGTATTCACTTTTAGGAGTTTGTTTAGGATCCAAGTGTGTAATTTTAGAAATACCTTTTCATGTGTTCTGGCCATCATACCAGAAGTTTCTTTCATCTGTCTCTATATTCTAAAAATGGCTTTATTTTCTTATAAAGTCCCTGTGTTGATTGTTCCACTGCACCCTGAATGCATTCTCTGCGTTTTTATAAGTTGTTTGTAAGGTCTAGAGCCTTGCTTGCATTCAAGATTCATTGTGTGTACAGGGTTGCTTTGTAGGAGATGTTGCATTCTTCCACTAAGGCTCATAGCACTTGCTTTCTGCTCTGACACTGGCAACCTTTTGGTCCTCAGGGCAGAGACACAGTAACAGAGGGCCTACTCCTGTTTAGATATATTAACTGCTTTCCCTTTGCAGCCTGCCTGATACATGAAGAATTCTATCCACGCTTCCCCTTTCCATGCTGGGAACCAGTCCATATAAGTGTGTCTCAAATGGTAGATTTATGATACTTAAACAGAATTAACAAATGGTCTTTTCTGTCATCTTGTATGTATCCCAGATTTATATTTTATTATTTTTTGTCTATCTTGTAGATCAGTAAAAACTCTTGATTGTAACATGAGCTAAAATTAGTATGTATTCCAAGTGTATTTGTGCTTCTAGAGCAACTCAGTTGTATGTATTTTAAAATAGTCTGAACTGGACATTTTAAATGATAAATAATACTTTTAAATGTCAGTGTAATTGTCACTATTTGGGATACATAATGTGCTTCATTTTAAAAGTTAACCTTTTCTCACAAAATGATATTTAAAAATGATTAAATGTGCTTCATTTTTAAAATCTTGGTTTTTAGACTTTTTGATTCAATAATTTACAAAAAAAACCCCACCCTTCTTTTATGGTTCACATCTTTTGATAGTTGGCTTAATGCGGAGTTCTCAAAGGCAACTTATCTCACATGGAAGGAGTGCGTCGTTGAAAACCTGAGTGATGTGGTCACAGTGGCTAGCTGGCAAGCTTGTCTTTAGGTACTAGATGCATATTTTTCAGTGTCTTGCCAGTTGTGGCAAACTTACCTACCTTGTCCTGCCATACTGAACTTCTGAGATTTATTGTGCATGTAATTAATACTAAGAAAATGTAAGCATATTTATTTGGTCTCTTGACGCACCTGAATTGTTTTTTGGTTGGCTCATCACAGCTCACTAGGTTGTCATGGTTTTACTTTAATTCTACAGCTAGTTGGTGGGAGTTGTGTTTTCAGTAAGCTATTGACCATGTTCTTATCCGCATTATGCGAGGACTTCGTTATTTCTCAGGATCGCGTGTACTAGGTATGATGCATGTATATCACAGATGAGTTCTGGTAATCTCATCGGATTAGCTGCTCAGGTGGTACATGGGTTTACCCGTGTAAATCCTCTTTTACAGTTTTTATTGTTAAAAATGACAGCCTACCTCCCATGAGTTAGACATATTGATTACGCTAATAAGGAACACACAAGTGAAGGAAGGGCTTGAAGTACTGCAGTTTACATTTGTTTGGGAAGTATTCCACTCCTTTCTCCCCATGTGAGGCCCCAAGTTGTGGGTGAGCAACTGATGCTTGGATCATATCAGGCTAACGGTGCCAGCTTGAGTATTGTATGCAAGTTATGATTTTTTCCGTTTTTTTTTTTAACCAAAGTTGCTTACTTTGCTTTTCCTTGGAGGGGGTGCGTGGTAATTTGCTAATAATGAATGAGGAGTGTAGCTCCTCATTCTAGGCAAGTGCTACCACTGGTATATATCTCTAGTCCTATTAAATGTGTTTTAAATATAAGTGCTAATTTTGTACTTTATTGGACTCTGCATAGTGTATGGATTCCATAACCTCATCTTGGGACTGTTTCTCTTCCTTGTGAGGAGCAATAGTATGGTTTACCCTTGTGTTCCCAGAGGTGGACCAGTGCTTGGCACATAGATGTCTGGTCATTTGTTGAGTGAACAGGTGAAACTGACCTGAGCTAAATGTGGTACTTAGAAAAAAAAAGGTGAGATGAAATGTTGCATAGATACAAGCTTGGGTATCATGTTGAGGACAAAAGAGAGCTGGCTGGTAGTGTAGCTCAGGTAGATCACGGGCTCGGCATGGGCAAGGTCTGGAACCTCAGCACTGACAACTGAAGGATTATTTATGGGAAAAAAATGGTAATAACAGTTCAGTCTAGTAAGAGATTGATGATAAAACCAAAACTAATCCTATTTGATGTCTGTGATATTTAATGTATGCATGGTTTTTGAGTTCAATATGTATCGGTTGGCTTTTGAACATTTTTCTGAGAAGATGTACACTTGTTATCTTTAATTACTGGAGCTATATTTTTGAAGTTAGGAGACGGTGATTTTTCTTTTTCTTTTTGCATGAGGAAGTAAGTTTGCAGCAAATATGAGGTCATAAGACTGCTGCGACGGCAGCGATGTGCCGTTTGGAGAGATCCCTATACCGCATTTCCATGGTAAAATGGTCACACTTGTTTTCTGTCACTTAAAACATTTGAGTTTTGTACACCATCTCCCTTCGTGATAACATGTTTCTTCCGGTCACTGGCTCAGGTTTAAAAAGGCCAAGTTTCCCTTTTGTACTGAGCCTTTCACGGGCGCAGTGCCAGTGGTCTGTGTAGTGGCTGTGTGTTTATCTGAAATGGTTTCTTTTTTTTTTTAACCAAATTCTGAGATTTCTGTCAAAAGTACTTTGATTTGGATGCAGAAGATTTTACATGTCCCTTTGTATTTCATACAGAACTCGACAACTTATAGCCTTAAAACACTGGACTGTCCTTAAGTATGCTATATCCTTTTCTTTCCCTTAATTAGTAAAATAATCAGGAAAGAAAATATGAAACATAACAGGTGTTTATCATCAACTTTACCCACGTGAAGTGAATTGGTGTTGATGTTTTGATATGTGGGTTGAAAAAAATCTTAAGTCAAGAGTAACCTGAGCTTTTGAAAGAGTTTTGCAAGTACTATTTTTACTGATTTTTGAACATCATTATAAAATAAGAGTTCACAAATTTTAAATTCTATGGCCCTGCCATTTTACCCTTATCAGATGAAACATTCTATTAATGACATATTTAAAAGAGCCGGTTTATAATAAATACCATATTTGACAATTGGGCCTTTAATTTCTGCCACTGCTTTTAGGTGGTTGATCTTGTTCAAGCTCCCTAAAATGGATTTTAGTTGACCTATCACTACAGACAGTATGCTCATCCACATTCTAGTTTGGTGCAGTAGTTGAAAATACGATTTATATTTTGAAGAAAACATTATGGAGAGTTACCCCAAATCTCTCTCACACTTGCAAACACTAACCAAGTGTTGGAATCTTACCTATCAAATGGAGAGCTAGCAACTAGACTGATGAACAGAGGTTGATAGTGTCAGCTGTGTTAAAAGTGAAAGTTGTAGTTTGAGCGTAGCCACCTGTGATTCCCACTCTGTCTCTATTGTTTTCATTGACAGTTTATTCAAATGCATGACTTGCCCTGAAGGGTAAGACTTTCTCAGTCTGAAGTGGGGCTAAAGTGACCCTCTACTAAGCGATATTGTTAGTGTGCTAAAGAAAATTATGGAAAGTGCAAACCTTTTAGCCATGTAACACCCCGAGTGCTGTGAGTTAATAAAACATTTCCAGCATGCTAGTACACCACGTCCATTTCAGTTTGCCGTATCTGGTCTGAAGCTGTAATTGCAAGGGTTTAAGGCACGTGTCTAAAACATGTTAATAAAAACAGCTTTTGGTTTCCCGTAGGGAGCCAAAGGGCAAACCTGTATTAGGTGTTGCCTCCCACCCCCACCCCAGAATCTTGTGGATTGGAGACTTGTGTCTCAGCCCAGCTTTTTGTTTTGTTCTCTAAGGCTCATTAACTGGACCACTGTGGGCAGGCTAGTGGCAGTTTTGCTATTTAACTTACTGGATAGAAGAGTAAACCAAGATCCAGTTTATAGGTTGAGGGTGTGGTTGATTTGGTAGAGTACATACATATCATGCACAGAACTGAGTTGGTTCCCAGCAGCACACCAACTGGGCATAACTGCAGATGCCTGTAATCCCCACTTACAAGATCCCTCGCACTTTTAGGATCATGAGTTAATAGTTATCCTTGGCTACACAGCAAGTGCCAGATTAATCTGAGCTACATGGTAACCTGTCTCAACAAACAAACAAAAGAACAAAAATGGGTATGAAGACATTTAAGAATCACTCCACAGAATTGAGCAGTGGGATTTCATATGGCTAGAGTTAGCAAAGTAAAACATAATGGTATTACTTAATACATTTGAATCACAGTGATTCCATTATTCCTGAGTTTATGAGTGCCAGCACCTTTTAAAATTTATTTGAGATGGTGACTTATTAAGTCCTTAATGCATGCTTTAGTATGGGAAATACCTTCACAAGCTTTATACATGTGTGTATATGTGTGTGTGTGTATATATATGCATATTTACATATAAATATATATAAATATATATTTAAATGTAGCCTTTAGTCATATAGGAAAGAACTGCCATTGTTGATGTGTGTAATGTTTTGAAATATTCTACATTAAAACATTTTTTTAAAGTTCAGTACAATATCCACTATCATGTTTTATCATTTATTTGTAATTTTTTATTTAGCCCTTGAATATTCTTACTTTTTTTTTGAAACAGGGATTCTCTTGTGTAGTCTTGGCTCTCTTGGAATTTGCTCTGTAGGATAGGCTCGCCTCAGACTCAGAGATCTATTTGCCTGCCTCTGCTTCCCAAATGCTGAGATTAAAGGCATGCAGCACTGCTATGTGGCTTTATTACATAATTTTAATAGTGTTTCCTTTTCATCTTAATAGAATAAAAATGGTAAGTGTGGCTATTAACAGTCATCTGTTTATTTTTGTCACCTGTTAGAGTGAGAACTTAAAATTATCGTCATTTTTGATTTTTGATTTTTTTTTTCCTTTAGACAATTTGGTCATAGAGGATAGATTCACTCAATGATGCCTGATTGGAGATATTCTTCAAATAAATTGAGTAAAGCACAGCTGGGGTGCTTAAGGAAAATAGAAGGGTATTAACATAATATTCCTAAAATTGATGAATTAAGTTTGGAGTCCTCTAAACTAATTATTGGATATCATAATCAAATAACCATTGAGCATTGTAAAAATTAAAGCATGCAGCTTTCAGAACCCTTCAGAGTTGTTTGAAAAGCTTCTGTATTACTTAACAGACATCCCGCTTAAGCAGACCTCATCCATAGCAGTGGCTGGAGCTGTGATTGGAGCTGTCCTGGCCCTCTTCATCATCGCTGTCTTTGTGACTGTGTTGCTGACGCCGCGGAAAAAGAGACCGTCCTATCTTGACAAAGTGTAGGTAACAGTTTTGCTTGTGTTCAGCTGTGTGACCATCCAGTTCCATCATCCTTTATGTCTGCGTTTCCATTACTTATATCCAGTGTTCAACAGATGGAAGTAAGGGTAGTGTTGGCCCCCTGTTAGTTGGCTGTGGTTTCCTCAGAACGTCTTAAGCAGCACCCTAGTCAGTGAGGATCTTGACAGGGCTGCTGGGGACTTGTTAGGCATTAGGCATCTTTCCAAGTGCATCGTAATGATAGCTTATGCTGTCCAACCTGAATAGAATTCAGACCACTAATAAGTACTGGTTTTAATATTAAAAACATCTTCAAGTTAATTGATTACATGTCGGTCTTATAAATAGATAAAACTGTCCATATATTAACTGGAGAAAGTATCAAGTTATTTTTAAAGATTCCCATTTTAAAGCTTTCTCTTTAAGAAAAATGGTTTGTTTCAGTAAATTATGAAATTAACATGTTTTCATTTAAAGAATATACAGTTTTTGGCCTTATCACTGAGATTGAATATTTATTATGCCTTGTTGTAGAATGGAATGACTAATACTCTCGGTTGTTTAGCTGGATGATACCAACAGAGTAGTGGGGTTTCCTGTGCAGTCTGTTGTTCCATGGGGGCTTGAGGTTTGGATTGAAATGATGCATTTCCTTCCACATGCTTTGGGGTGCTACTGCCGCATGCATTTAATCCCATGCACTCAAAAGGCAGCGCCAGATGAAGCTCCTGAGTTGGAGGCCAGCCTGGTCTACAGAGTGAGCTCCAGGACAGCCAGGGCTACACAGAGAAACCCTGACTCAGAAACTAACCACTTCTCTAACCTCTCATAGTCCTGCACTGGTCTTTCGAGATTGGAGAGCCTGTTATAACGTAGTTGGTGCTGTTTCCACGACCATGCTCCTGCTCCCATAAGCCCTTGTTTCCTTAGCTAAATGTTGCTATACAGTTTTACGATTTTTCATTAGTGGAAAGTTACTTTTTATAAATAAAAGATGGTAAAATGCTGCTTTAATTTGGTGAAGTGTAATACTGAAGTTCTTTTATAATTGATGATTTCATGACCTGTGGGCATCTGCCTACATGTGGCAGACATATAAGATACATAAATAAAAATCTTAAAAAAAAACTATCTTTAAAATATTTGTCTGCATCATCAAAGGTAAAAATGTAGTGAACTTAAGATGGATCATGCACAAGATTACTTGTTTAGTAATGGTTTTCAATGCTTGTATTTGAATTGCTTCTTCAATGTGAATAAGTTAGTTTGGTATTGAGTACTAGAGATAGTGCCGACTTTAATTTCCTGACGTATTAACAACATAACTTAAATAAGCACACGGATTATAATAACTATGTATTATTGTAGTCTGAAGAAAATCTTCTTCAGATTTGTGAGAACCATGTTTTCTTCTCCCCGATGTTCCCCCATCTCTGTTTACTATTTTGAACACAGAATCGACCTTCCACCTACACATAAGCCACCCCCCGTATATGAAGAACGAATTCCTTCTCTCCCTCAGAAAGATCATCTGTGCCAGGTACGTGTTCTTGAAGACACTTAAAACCACCCGAACTAGCTTCTAAAAATCTGCCCAGCTGTTGCAGCACACATCTGCAGACCCAGCACCTGAGAGGCTGGAGCAGGACCAGAAGCTCAAAGTCAGCCTTGGCAACAGTGAGCTGGAGACCTGCCTGGGCTACTGGAGACCCCACTGAAAAATTTGAAGTGAATAAATTTTTTAAAAATCCTATGCCATTTGTATTAATTTTTCAAAGCACTGTGATGATCCTTTGTAACAACATAGGGTTCTTAACATGTTCAGGCATGCCTCTGAAATGACTGAGTGATCAGTCAGACTCAGGTCGAAGTTAGTAAGAAAAGTGATGGCTACTGAGAATAATAGAGTCTGTACTCCAGTGGCCTTCCACTAGGAGCTGTGGCTAGAGATTGAGTACGGATGCAGTTGTCTTGACCTGGAGATCTATTGTAAAATCGAGCATCTTTTATATGGATAAGGAGTAGAGAGCTTGCGTGTCTTTGGAATGCTGTGGACCTGGCTCTCTGAGCACTGCATTTCACTTTTGCTTCTTTCCAGTATGAAAGTAGTCTACCTTTCAGCATACCTTTATGCGGTGACAGGCGGTCTACAGTCCTGTGTATACTCTAGAAAAGGAATATTGGATCATCTTGTTACATTTGTGGTGACTTTTAGCTTTGATGTTGGAATCAATGTGCAGTAGCTCCTGTGCAAGTGTAACCCTTGTCGTCTGATCTCTACACCTTTGCTTGGGGTTTGAGAAAGATAAGGCCAAGTACTTGAATTCTCTTAATCTCAGTTATAGTTTTCATTGTTGTTGCCACTTTATTTTCCCTGTTCATACATAGTGTCTTGGGCTCTCACTGTATCTGGGATTTGCCTGTGGAATAGTCCATTTTCCTTAAAAGGTATGCCTATGATCTTTACCTTGTGTTCAGTCTGAATACATATAACACTTAATTTGGTCAGGAACCTGGAAAGGAATGGTTCCATGGAGATAGTCTCAGCTGCTGCTCCTTTGCTGACCGTTTTGTCAGTCTGCTGCTAAGCAAGGATGGGGCAGGCAGGAGGGTGCAGCATCCTGCCACGTAGTGCTGTCTTTTCAGAACAAAGTACATTCTGTGCCTTTGGCAAATAAATAAATAAATAAATCTGAGAAATGGTGAAATGTTTACGGAGCCCTTGACCAGCGCTGCTAAATGCTAGAGTGGGTTCCTGCCTTTCCTGCCTTAATCTGTGGGTGTCCAAACTTTGTTTTAAGAATTTTGTTCAGGATATCTCTTCTTTAGAAGAAGATTAATTGATTATAATTTAATCCTCTGTATTTTCAAGGTGATTATTTATAGAAGCATGAATTAGAAAAAGTTACTGGCTCAGATCATGTGTGTTAGATTTTACAACTGTTACATACACTCTAAGACACTGTATGCAAACAAATGGAAAGTGTTATTTCCTGATGACTTGAGCTGTCAGTGAAGCAGAAAGCTTTCAGGGTGGCTCAGTTTGGGAGCTAGGAGATAAATTACTCAGATAATTAGAGTAATTTGATTGTAGTAAATTTAGTAACATGAATAATCCTGGGCAGAAGTGAAGAAAGACACTGCATAGTAGTCAAAACCTTTTGTTGAAGGACGCTTGCTGGACACCTTGTAAATATTGAGCAGCATTGGTCCTTCCGAAGTAAGCTACCAGTTAGCATCGCGATTTCCTTTTTCTCGTTCACGCCAAGCAACCAAAATCATTAGTCAGCAGTGTTTTCTTCTAATTATAAAGCTAAGTCTTGCCTAGGAGAGCCATAACTCGTGTTGGTCATGAAATCAGACCTATTCTTCATTCTTTAAAAGTGCTTTTAGAAATAGTTAAAGCTTTAGAAAGATAATTTATTATGACTCACACATTATAAGATACACTAATCTTATGGATATGTGTTTTGAGTCTATCTTATATCAAAATGCAAAGCTTATAACTGTTTCTTTTTTACTAAGGAATCTGTAAGTTTATGATGGCTATGGTCTGATTCAAAAGATAACTTATGAATTTTAATTTCTACTTGAAATCACTTAGCTGTAGACCTAGTACCAAAGTTCTCATATTCCCAGAAGGCCAACCTGGCTTTAAGGAAGAGCCTGTTGTCAACATTAAACACCATTCTCTCCTCAAAGGCGATAAGAAATAGTTTATTCTTGAGCCACAGCTCAGAAACAGGGTAGCCTCAAATGATATGCCCCATATAGAATCAAGGTCTAGAACACATAGAAGTCTTAAATTTTGGCACAGTTTCAAATGCATTGGTGGGAACATAAGGTAGGCTACAGCAGACGCCCCAACTGTAGGGACCGCAGGCTGTGCAGTGGTGGTCGCACCTTTAGAGTTGGTGGAGACTAGTGATCTGTGATGCTAATGCATTACAAGAACTCTGAACAGATGGATACAAGAACACCAAGTCTAGCGCAGAAGTGGCAGTGAAGGGCTGGCTGTTAAGGGAAATTAAGATAGCCTATGAGAATTTGACTTCAGATCAGCAGTATTTCAGCCATCGGGTTCTGGTCCATCAGTCAGCATTGCGGAATTGTTGGGATGAGTGATTCTTATTCATAGTGTTTCATGACCTTTTCATGGGTGGGTTTCCTTGGAAAACTATAGAGAGAAGCGATTCCTACCCATATATCCTTGTTTGCTGTGAGGAGAAGTTAACCTTGGTTGGAGTAACTGCCTTAATCCCTGAGAGGAAACCAAAGCCTGGTATTCTGAAGACACTTTCCATGAGCGCAAGTGTCTTCCTACAGAGATGTCTGAAGGGGTGGCACACATACTCAGGAAATCCGAAGCACGGTCTTGTCTGAAGGCAGAGAGCACTTAAGTCCACCAGTG
Organism: Montemys delectorum; assembly: GCA_019843815.1. Classification (NCBI taxonomy): domain Eukaryota; kingdom Metazoa; phylum Chordata; class Mammalia; order Rodentia; family Muridae; genus Montemys; species Montemys delectorum. Next base: position 30,986 of record JADRCD010218588.1, read on the forward strand.
TGGCCTCTCCCTAAATGAACATCTGACAGAAATGACCTTCATTCATGAAACATACAAGGTTGAAACTCTACACTGCGGCTTACCACTTTATGATGGTTTGTTTTTCTTGTATGCTTCATACACAAATACTCTTCATACAAAATGTAAATTAAAGTCTCACAGAAACTTAAAAAGATCAATTGTGCACATGTTTTTTTCATTTTGCCATCCTCAAGGATCCCACTTCCTTCCCCAAGACAACACAGCCATGAAGATTTCAACTTCTCTCCACACTTTTCTCCATGACTTTACTTCATATGTTCATATCTTATCTGCAATATTTTAAAAAGTAGGGGGAGCTATAGGATACATTTTTGTTTGAAAAATTTCTTTCTCTATTTACTCTGTCTTCCATGGTACCAGGCTTTTCAGAGTGGCCAATGCATTTACCTTTATCAAGGTCCTCTGAGTTATTAAATGAATATTCATAAACACAATTTCAATTAGCTTGAACCAGAATCCTTGGGTTTGTTGAGAATTGGTATGTCCCTGTTGGACTAGGTGTGTGTTAATGGTCACTCAGGCCTAAGGTCTACTTGTGTATCTCTGTTCTACTGTTGGTGACTTTCTAAATAATCCATTATATAGTACATAAAATTGACCCAGTGAGATCCTTATTTTTGTTGCATAATTGTACTGAAAATATATATGCATTTTGTTGTGCTTGTATGTTTGTGGAATTCATGCCAAGAAGTGGAATTACTGTATTGTTTTGTGCTTTTACATTTCAGAAGGTGTCATATTATCAAAGTATCAATACATATTCTTACAACAGCATGCGCAACCTGCTTTCCTCTCCATCCTGTAGTATGTGGTATTATTTTCCAGGGGTTCTTGGGTGAACTGAGCCCTGGCCTCATAATCAGTTACCACTTACTGAACTACCAATTTGCACCTTTTTCTCCCCAATTTTTTAGTTGTGTTTTGAACTTTGATTGTTTTTATTTAGGAATTCTAATGTAGATACAGTCCTTTGTCTTATCTCATAACCTATTTTATAGCTTTATGTTGTCATGTACAAAAGTAGATTTTTTTAATGTAGCCAAGGATTTTTATTTTAATCTTATAAAAGACTAATAGTTTTATGTTTTTATTTGAAATCTCAGATTTTGTGTGTGATTTCAAGTAGAGACATGCTCAACTAGTTGAGATTTTTGAGATCTTAATTGTATAATTACGTAGTTCTTGTGTTCTCTTACTAAACGGTAAGCTGCTGCTGATTTACTTACCATTCACTGTAGGAAATTCTGAGCAGGCTCTATAATTGAAGGGTGTGGGGGGATGTTAGGTGCATATGTATAAATGTTCTGCACTTTCAGGAAACAATATGGAGTTTACTGAGGAGTCTTCAGATTCTATATAGCAAGTAACCTTAAGAAACTGGCCCCAAGGCACAGTTTGGGTGTAGGACTGCACAAGTGTTCCACTTATACCTAAATAGACTATTGAAATTGACCTTGCTTTCCCAACATATCTGTGTGAGGCTAATTTTCTTTCCTGCCCTTCAACTATATGGCATATTTAACAGAGGAAAAATAGTAGCTAGTGGGAAAATCTAGTTTCCTTTCTGATTTTTTTGTTTGTTTGTTTGTTTGTTGTTATTTTAGCTTTTATTTCTGGCCTTGATATTTTCTTTCGTTGCTTGTGTGTGTGTGTGTGTGTGTGTGTGTGTGTGTAGGTGTGTAGGTGCGTATTGAGTAGAGGCCCAAGGTTAACGTAGGGATCCTCCACTACTCATGACTCCTCTACCTTATTCTGTGAGTTAGGGTTTCTTAGTCAAGCTCAGAATCCAGCCTGCTGAGCTGCTGAGACTGGAATTCCAGGTGGGCCTTCACAGCTACCCAGCATTTACGAGGCTGCTGAACTTTGTAAGTTGATTTTGTACCTTGCCGCTTTGCTGACATTTTTGATTGTTTCTAGAAGTTTCCTGGTGAAATCCTGGGTGTCATTACATAACCTATCATGTGAGTCAGCAGTTTAAGGTCATTTTACTTCCGCTGCTTGAGATTGCTTCATTCTTTTTACCACTTAAGAAAATGGGTTTGTCCTAGGAAACCTTCGTTTTGTTGGTATGTTCCCTCGGGATATTTATTATAAGGCACATTGGATTTTGTAAAATGCCTTTTCTCCATCTATTGAGATAATCTTGTGTATTATATCTAAGTCCATGTATGTGGTTATTACATTTTTAACTTGTATATGTTGAGCAATCATCCTGGATGATATTCTTGATCTGTTCCTATATTTGGTATGATGGTATATTATTGAAGAGTTTTGCATCAGTGACAATATCAGGGAGATTGGGCAGTAGTTTTGATTATTTGTTGTCTTTACCTGGTTTGGGTACTAGACTAAGAGCAGCTTCATAGAACAAGTTTGGAATTTGGGTGTGTTTTTTCCCTCCCTCTCTCCTTCCCTCCCTCCTTCCCTCTCTCCTTCCCTCCCTCCTTCCCTCTCTCCTTCCCTCTCTCCTTCCCTCCCTCCTTCCTCCCTCAGCCCTTCCTTCCTTCTTTTCTTCATTTCTTTTAAACTTTTATTTCATTTCTTTTTCTTTTTTAAATAGTTTGAGGTATTGGGTGGAGTTCTTAGGAAGTATAGTAGGATTCTGCTATGAATCTATGTGAGCCTGTGATTTTCTTTAGTCAAAGGCTTTTTATTACTTTAAATTTCCCCTTTTATTATGAGTCTGTTTAGGCTTTCATGTCTACTTGGTTTAATTTTGGTAGTTTGGATGAGTCAAAAAAAAAAAAAAATCCATCCATTTCCCTGAGATTTTCCAACATAATGGTGTAAAGGTTTTTAAAGCATTTCCTTAAGCACTCCATATAACTTTGGTGTCTGAACCTTTATTATTTCTTGCCTTCCATTGGTTGGGTTTGATTTGTTCCTGTTTTCCTACATATTTGAATTATATCATAAGATCATTTATTTGTGCTCTCCTAGTTCCTCCTCACATCCCCTCCCATCCGGATCCACTCCCTTTCTCCGCTCTTAGGGCTAGCCCTTTAGGGCAGCTTTGAATGTGTCCCAGGTTTTGTTTTTATGTAGAACATTTGGATTCCTTCTTTGACCCATTCATCAATCAGTAGTGAGTTGTTTACTCTCCATGAATTCATATTCGGTTTTTGTTTGTTCTTGATTTTAAGTTTAATTGCAAAATGGTTGGATTATTTCAGTTTTTTGTAATTGTTTGCTTTGTTCTCCAGCATGTGTTCTATTTCAAAGAAGGTTCCATGTGTTACTGAGTAGAGTGAAGTTCAGGTAGAATGTTCTGTGGTGTTTGTAAGGTCCATTCGATGTAAATTTTCAATTCTAAGGTTTCTCTGTTTAGCCTTTGTCCAGATGACTTACCTACTGGAGACTTGGGTGGTGAAATCACCTACTATTGATGGGGCTTGTTTTAATTTTTTTCTTTAATTCCAGTTATCTGCTTTTTATGAGATGAAGTACAGCAGACTTTGGGGCATGCATGCTTAGCTTTTTAACATTTTCTTACTAGTTAATCCCTTGCTTAGACCACATCTATAGGGCTAGTGGGCTTGAGGAAAGGCCTGCTGTCTTGGCCATGAGTGTTTTTTTGTTTTTTTGGTTTTTTTTTGTTTTGTTTTGTTTGTTTTGTTTTGTTTTGTTTTGTTTTTATGATTTTCCTTGCCATGTGGACTTTTTTTCTTTGGTTGTATGTCTGATGTGAGAATTTGTCCTGCTTTAGATTGGGCCAGTGAAGGAGCTGTGACCAGGATTAGACCAGGCTGGTGGGTAAGCTATTTAATAGGACCAGGCAAAGATGGCTCCCAAACCTCCGGTTGCAATCATGGCCTGTAGGTGCAGAGATAGCAGTGGACAGAGGGAAGGAAGGATGGGAAAGGAAAAGAGTATCTCACGAGTCAGAGGTGGCTTACAGAAAAGCCATGGATCTGGAGCTCTGTGTCTGTGTCTGTGTCTGTGGTGATGGCAACAGGTGGGTTGACGGATGAGCAAGGGAGGACGTGACGGGCCAGACACAGGCAGCTCATAAATAGACCTGCTTCTTAGGCTGCAGGTATGAAGGTAGGCATATGGATGTGAAGATGTAGGGAGGAGGTCAGGGGAGCCATTGGAAGGGGAAGAAGCCCTGCAAAGGTGGCTCACAGAAAAGATTCAGGGGCCAGGGCTGGGGGTAGGCTTGTCGGGTATGCAGATTCCAGGAGGCAAGGGCTAGGAGTGTTCTAATATGACACAAATAACTTGCATTGTTTATGATTTAAACTGATGATTTGATGTATGCATGCCTTGCGAAACAACTAAATCAAGGTAGTCAATGTTTGTATTACTTTATACATTTTGATAAAATTTTTTGAATGGATAATTGAAAGCACCACACCCTTCCTTATGTTCTCCTTACTTCTTATTCTGTGATAGCTAAGTGTGTATATGAGTACTTCAGTATACTAATATATATTGTAAATATATGTAATATAATGTAAACATATACATACATATATTTTAATATAATAATGCCTGTATTGTTCATTTTGTCTATATACTGGATATCATTATATATGAAAAGAAAATACCGACAAAGAGACCAGAAGCATCCTTAAGTTTTAGCAGTGACTATATTTATATTTGATGATAATTCTCAATGAGTCTGATTTGTATGTTCTACTTTTCTATAAAGTTGGGTTCTGTAGTGGCTTCTCTGTTAGTGGCTTCACAATAGGATGAGTTAGACCTGTTGGAAACCTGTTGCAAAACTGCAGGCTACAGGTGGACTATGCTGCCTATTGAGGGCACCCTCAGGGCTCACTCTCTGGCAAGACTGAGGGATTTTTCTCAGTAATTCGCTGTAGTATATTACATTCCTTACTAAATGCCCCTGAGTGTTCACCTTAGGATGTTTTTACAGGAAGACTGTCCACTCATTTTCAGTAATTAATACAAAACAGTGTAAATGAGTACTTTCTAAAGTTTAATTCCTACTTACCTTCTCTACCTCCAGATGGTGACATGTAAAGGATTTGCCTCCTTGCTCTTTGTTTAAGCACAGACAAGAAAATGCATGTTTGTATAAGCATGTGTTTTTACGTATTGCACCATTGTCTTATACAAATGGTAGCATGTTATACTGCTATTTATCCTGCCTTCCTGCTAGAATGTTCTGGAGATGGTCCATGATTGGGATATAGACTTATCTTATTTGTTTTTTGAAGGTACATCATAGTATTTATACAACGTATGTGTTTTTATTATATATTTGAATTACAAAGAATTTTTTAACAATGATACAACAGATAGCTTTGTGTGTATTTTATTTTATATCTTCAGATATAATTGTTAGGATAAGTTTGTTCCATCAAAGAGCAGGTATATTTAGAAATTTGGTTGATATTAGTGAATTGTCATCTTTAAGTTTATATATATGTACACACACACATATACTATTTTATACAACTACTGATAATGTATTAAAGTATCAGCTTATTCACAAACACTTTAATAGAACATGTTGTCTGCTAATGAGTCCTAGTTTACCAGAAATGGCATATCTATATTTTGTATATTATAAATATACAATATAGTGCAATAAAAATAATTCCGACTTTGATATCTTTTAGTAATAGTATCTTTTCAAGTGTTTCAAATACTATTTTTTCTACAGACTGTGAGTTTTTCATGTTATTTACTTGGATATGATCATTGTGAGTATGTATGCGTTTATAGCAGCTGTGACTGGCTTTTATTTTAACCTTGGCATGAACCTTGGCATATACACTACTTCATATCAAAATTTGTAGTACGGACACGTCAGGAAGGTGTTCGGTAGCTATGAACGCGTGCTGTTCTTACAAAGGGCCTGGGTCTCATTTTCAACACCTATAGGGTGGCTCCTACCCATCTGGAACTCCAGTTCCAGAGAATCTGAAGCTGTCTTCTGACTTCATGTACATATATATACTATATATAGTATATATACTGTATATATACATGTACATATATACGCACACAAACACATGCAGACAAACATAACATAAAACACATAAAAATAAGTGTTTTTCAAGCAGTGTTCCTCAGAGAAGAACCCCACAGTTGGTTACCAAGCAGTCAGCCCTGAGATCATATACGTATAAGTAACGTTATACAGACTGAGTAAGTTGTACTTAATAGATTTAGGAACATATGTGCGCTTGCACACACACCTACAATAATTAAAAGGGGCATGAATTAGCAAGGAGTTACATGAGGAAAGATGGGAGAGAGATTTTAAACAGAAGTTGGAAAATGATGTAATTATCTTTCAGTTCAGTTTTTTAGTTAACAAAAAAATGAGTGTTCTATCACCATTGATTTATGTTACAAAAGATAAGAAATGCAAAACGGGTAGAGATGAAGCTCAGAAGTTACTGGAGTGTGTGAGTCTGAGAGTTCAAGGACAAGAGTAAGAAACGCCTGTCCACCACGTGTCTTGGCTTCAGTTACTAACCAGTCGGGTTTTTAGTTGTTCTTCTTGAGCCTCTCCCCGCCCCGCCCTTTATGGTTTCCTTCGTAGCTTTCCGATATTATCTTCTCCAGGTTGACCTCCAGCACATTGCTCTCACCCGGTATTTTTCAGGTAGGCTGCAGCTGTTGATAATCATTCTGTTGATATCATTGACAGTCTTTTCTGAGACTGGAAGGTTTTAAGATGTTTCCATATATTACCAACCGTTAGAGTCTTTGGTATTGGAGGAAAAGAAGGAAGATGATGATAAGACAGTAAACATCCCTCCCCCCCCCCCGACACACACACACACGTTACAGGAAAGTAACTTACTTACTTACTTACTGACTGGAGCAGGTATAAAAATAATTGAGTATTTTAGGCATGAATTTGCTCTCAAGAAAGGAAAAGTTCCCAGCATTGTCCTAATTTCATTTCTGTTGCTATGATAAAATAACCTGACAAAAAATAAAACAAACTTCAGAGAGAAAGGGTTTATTTCAGCTGACAATTCCTGAATAGGTTCATGGCTGTGGGATAATTGGCAGTGCCATGAACCTGAAGCAGCTGTTCACAATACATCCAGTCAGGAGCAGAAATGCTCACTTCTTTGCTGTGTTCTGCTTTATTTCTCTACTCCTCAACAGTGTGGGAACGCTGTCTAAGGAACGGTTCTGCCCACGATGGGCTGAGGCTTTGCACATCAGTTCATTGAGACACACCCCCACAGGCATGGCCACAGATGAATCCTATATAGTCAGTCCTTGGCGATTCTAGGTTGTGTCAAGTCAGCCATTAAGCATGAGTATTTTCTCTTAACTAGAGGCTATTGAAATAATTGTGAAATAACTGCATTGAAGCATAGGAAGGAGAAAGTTTCGTGATCAGTTAGTCTTTGACAATAAAGTGTTTATATGCTAATTATGTGAGGAGAGACTTTCAAAGCCAAAACTAAGATTTGAAGGTGAAAATATTTGTCAAGGGCACAATAAGATTGGTTGACCCGACGTGAAACTGCTGGGACACATGAGCTTACAAGTGCTAGCCGCCAAAGATGAGCACACAGTGAGTCTACTTTATGATGAATGGCTGTGTGGAGTCTTAATCCATGCAGCAGGCCTAAAGCCCAGCCGATCACATTATTCTTCCTGTTTGCTGTTACTTGACAGTAGAAATACTAAAGACACGAGAGCAACGAAACTACTCACGTAAAGATGAAAACGCTGCCTCTGGCTCATTTAGACTCAGGATATTTCTTTTGAAAATTATTTCTTTTGGAAACGACTGCTGCTTTATTATAATTTTATCGGTGCTTGAAATTAAAATAGCATCTGTTTTATATTCGTAATACAACTTTATGAAATTATCATTGGCAAATCATATATTTCTTCCATCTTTGCTTTTTTTTTTTTTTACCTTCTTTTCAAGATTATAACTCCCTTTGTTCCTCCCTTCCCTTTCCTCTCCTTAAGCCCTTCCATATACCATCCCCTGCTCGCTTTCAAATTCATGGCTTCCTTTTTTACGTTAACCCATGTTACATGCATTTATTTATGTGTTTATACATGTATGTTCCTAAATAACATTGTGCCAGACTAAGGTTATATTTATATAACTTGTTTATTTATATACTTGTATGTATGTTTTCAGGGCTCACCATCTGGTATTGCTTGTTCTCATCCCTGGGGAAGACTATTTCTTCTGCTCCCAGCATTCCTTAGTTGCCTGCAGTTCTTCATGTAGGATTGAGGGCTCCTTTCTCCTCCCTGCCCACTTTAGCATGTCTGTTCGTGGTGGTGGTGGTGGTGGTGGTGGTGGTGGTGGTGGTGGTGGTGGTAGAGACGGTAGAGACTATCTTAGTGACACCTGCTTGCGTCCTGGTTCCATTTGATTAGAATATTTCCCTCCTCTGCAGGACTGGTAGGTTTTAAAGTAGTTAAGCCATTGTGCACAGAAGGTTCCCACTGCCCTTTTATCTCCCTTGCACTCCTTCCCAGCATACTTTTCCACATTCCCAGGCACCACTGATCTCCCAGCTTTCTGTCAATTATGCAGCAATATCCCCTGATTCTTGCTAAGAAAGAGCCGACCCAATTCATCTTTGGATGCAGATTTATATGTAGATAGTTATCTATGGTAGTTTATTTATTAATTAGCTATGGTAAGAGATCAACAGAAATAACTACTAACAAAATAAAATAGTTCTAGCACTATTAGTAATGTTATATGACTGCACTCGATCACGAGAGAGTTAACATTGTCAGATCGCTAAGGTGTGTAGCCGGGCTACGAGCGGCACTCAGTACACTGCGCTCGCTCACGAGAGAGCTAACATTCTCAGATTGCTAAGGTGTGTAGCCGGGCTACGAGCGGCACTCAGTACACTCATACAGGGTGCCACTTTCGTGATAGTTTTGAGATTCATTTCTGATAGTGTACGTCATCTCTTAGATAGTATTTCTTGTACACACACATTTGTACAAGTACCTGTTGGTAAATACTTTCCTTGATCCTGGTTTGGGCTTATGGTGGACCATAATTGCAGGGAGCATCGCAGTGCATACCTTTGTGTAAATAGTGTAAATACGTGATCTCTTTAATTTCTCTTGGAATTAATGACTAAGTGATGGGGTAGGCATGTTTTCAATTTTTAAGGAAATGCAAACTGTCATCTGTGTTTTAATCATTTCTGTCTCTGCAGACAGTATAGGAGGTGCTCCATGTCCTTCCCAGCAGTTCTTAGCATCAGTCTGCTAAATATTTAGGCACTCTACTAAGTGTGTGCTTATATTTTGCCTTGGTTTTAATTTGCATTTTTCCAGTTCCTATGTAGAGTCTTTTCGTGTTGAAGTGCGTGTTCAAAGGTGCTCAGATTTTCTTCGACTACTTTCCTTTTTTTTTTTAATCCCCCCACCCCTACCTATACACCCACACTTTCTTCTCCTTTCTTTTCCCTGTCTTCTTTGTTCTCTTGGATTCATTCTCACTGTTGAACTTGGACATTCTTCATGAGTTTTGCATGGAAGTACTTTCCCAACAGTTTGTAAATATTTCTTCTCATTTTCTTAATGGTAACTCTGAAAGCCCAAAGGTTCCCTCTAGTCGAAGGTGTGGAGAATCTTCATTAAAACGGAGGTTAATACATTTTATGATACACCATGACCGTTAATTTTTCCTTTGTGAACATTCTCGACAATTAGGAAATGAACTCAGAGATACCAGTTTTGTTGAGTCATCAAAAGTCCTTAGTTTCTCCTGTTCTCACGAGATGTTAAATATTATGATTTCTTACCTGAGCTCCATAGACATTAAAACCATTTAGCCTCCTCAGTAGAATGTATGTGACTTAAGCCTTACTTACACGTTGCCCTCATTTCTCTGTAAGGTACAAAACCATCATGAGTGTAAGCTTAGCAAGAAAAAAGGGAGTTAAGTCTGCGTTGCATTAAGGAGCCACGCTTGCGAGTCACGATGTTAACTCTAGAATTACATAGAATCCTTGAAGCTGAGCACAGTCGAGACCGTATTTAGTCACCTGCTGTCAGTTTGGAACTGCTCCAGCAAAATTCACTGGGACTTACATTCAGATGCCGGAGCTAATCTGTGGAGCCTGTGGTGGTTTCTAGGCAGAGGGTGCAGGTTTGTTGATTTTTCAGTGTTTTATTGATGTGGAAACACAAATACTGTTAGTGTTGGCACAGTAAATATGTGGCTTCTCGGAAACTGAGATGGGTCTAGTTTTGGGTTTGGTGCTGGGGTTTGAACCTGGGACCCTGTATATACTGATCCTGTGCTGCAGCACTAGCTATGGGGGTTGAAATCTGACTACAGTTCTCTCCTGACTATTTCTGTCTTTTAACTGGATTGGTTCTGAGTGTGGGATTAGTTAGTTGGCACTATTTTAAGGAAGAAAATGTTGGATTTTGTAATGATTTCTTCAGAAATATATCTAATGCTGGTTGAATTATACTTGTGTAATGGAATGATTGAAAAGAGCTGCCTTCAGCTGAAAAGAGCTGCCTTCAGCCGAGCGGTGGTGGTGCATGCCTTTATTCCTAGCACTTGGGAGGCAGAGGCAGGTGGATTTCTGAGTTCGAGGCCAGCCTGATCTACAGAGTGAGATCCAGGACAGCCAGGTCTACAGAGAGAAACCCTGTCTTGAAAAAACAACAACAACAACAACCAAAAAAAAAAAAAAAAAAAAAAAAAAAAGAGCTGCCTTCTTTCCAGCCACTAGTATCCAATATCAGAATGGAGCAGATGATTAAAAACAAAGCATTGGAGTTCAGCTTTTAAAGTTTGTTCTGAACAACTCAGAGAGACCATCTGATTCAGTTTTTCTTATGGCTCCTATGTCTAATTCTCCTGTGTCCTAATATGCTTCTTTCTGTCTACACTATAAACCGTGCAGCTTCCTTCTCCCTTTTCAATTGTAGGGCTGAGTTATAGGAATGGGTTTGGTTTTTGTTTGTGTTTTGTTTTGTTTTTAAAGTCACACAGTCATGGCCCCCTCCCTGTCCACTTTAGCATGTCTATTGTCTTCATTATGGTCATCCTCTTTGTTGTTGTTGTTGTTTGTTGTTGTTGTTGTTAGATACTGCATTAGTGACACCTGCTTGGGTCCTGGTCCCATTTGATTGGAATATTTCCCTCCTCTCTGGTAGTTTTATGAATTATTCTTTTCCTGTTCCCCATCTTAATGAGCTCTACCAGAGGCAACTGTGGCTATTTCTTCCCTTGTAGCTTTTCTTCATATCTATTAACTGCTGTGTACATGAATTATTCTACAGTTGCCGCAGGGACATCCTTACAGGGATAGAGAAGTTAATTGTTCATAAAATCAGCTACTCTATGCAGCTGAACGTGATACAGATTTGGGATGGAGGCAGGCTGTGCTTGAGTATCTATTTACAGTATCACGTTGCACTTCTACCTGTGGAATTGATTTTTAAGCAATTAGAAAACTGGGTAGCCTATGGTTTTTGACCAAGATGTGATGACTTTTGGAATAGGTGCCAGTTTCCAGGTTTTGTCAACTTCATGGCTTTTATCATTGTTAACTCATAATAAGTTCATATTGACCTATGATTTTTAATATCACTAGTAATTTTTTCAAGGTGGCGGGTGTTTTTGAATCAGGGTTTCATTGCTCTGCAGCTGGTCTGGAACTTGCTGTGTGGTCGATCTTCTGATCTCCCAGCCGTCATATTCAAAGTGCTGGGGTTCCTGGTGTTCATCACAGGCCCCGGCTGTGTGTGCTCCTAGGGATCCAGCACAAGGCAGGCAATTTTGAAAAATTAAGCCATATGCAACACCAATGTTCTGAAAACAAAAAGAGACCTTTAATGGCTCACTGCTGCTTGGGAACTCTTACAAAGAGGCATTATCTGAACCAAATATTAGTAAGATTGTGGTGTTAACTTTTAAGGAATTAAATTTAGACTATTTTTGCTTGAAATAAAATCAGAGCATTAAATTTGCGTGGTTCATTTTAGCCTTGTGTTAAATTCACACTCCTGTTAGGGCACTGTAAGTCTTAATTAGAGGTGACTTGATTGACTCCTAAGTAAGTAGCAGTAAGAAACTGAAGTTGAATACCAGACGCTAAGTATGGTGATATTTCTTCCTGGATTTCGAAGAACCTCATACCTTTTCTTATCGAAAGGCACTCATGGTCTTTTTAGGTGGGACAGTTTTAGTTCAAGTTCAGAAATGTCTGAACACAGAAATGGGCTAGTTTTATTTGATTTACTCTCATTTATTTTTATGTATGAACACATGCACATTCTTGAATGTGTTCCAACGTGTGTGTGTGTGGACATCAAAGGACAACATTGGGGGAGCCAGTGCTCTCTTTCTACCAGTGCATCCCAGAGATCAAACTTAGGTCCTCAGGCTTGGTACCTAGGACCTCTATCCACTGAGCCTTTTTTGCTGGGGTTTTTTGTTCATTCGTTTTTTTCTTTTCTTTTTAAAGATAGACTTCTTCTAAATGAAATTTTATGCTTACATTACCAATGTAATTTTATTTTGAATGTGGTCATTTATTTATACTTGGCTTATTGTAGGCAAGTTGTTGTATTGAGGTTTTTTTTTTTTTTTTTAACTAGCAAGTTGTCCTCTTACCTCTGCTCACATGCTATGATACTATCATGCCCCATTCCATAAATAAATGTAAAAAATATTCTACTGATTAAAACATGGGTCACAATTTTCAACAAAGCCATAGTTAGAAATAAGAAATCAAGATGTCAGTTACTACCTGTCTCTACAGATGTGCTTGGAATCCTTACATGAAATTTAAGACAACAGAAGTTTGCAGATCCTCCAAATACTTCAAATCATGCGTGTCCTACCTGTGACCCACAGCCTGCATGCTACAGTGGCACTGGATGCTGCTCGGTACATACTCCCAGTGTGTTCGAGAGCACAGCATCATGTGTGAATGCCAACGCAAACACAGGAAGCCATCTTGGTTAGTGTGATGTAAATGCTTTTAAGTATCTTTTATTCTGCAGTGTTTGGAACAGTAAGAAGAAATCAATGTGTCCATTGAGGCATGTGTCAATACTTGTACTTTTGAAATTCTTTTAGCATTTTTAGCCATAGTTGGTTGAATCTGTGAATGTGAAGCCTGTGGATAAAAGGGAACTATTCTAAATTAATTTCAGTGTACATATTGGTTGAGAAATCATTTAAACACCAAAATGTAAGAAAACTTTAAAGATAATTGAATAGCTAGAAAAAAATATAGCTAAAAAAATAAATAGCAAGGAAACATTTGTTTAAGGTATACTGGTCATGACCACAGTTTATCTCTCGGTAAGCTGCCCTTAGTTATTTCATGTATGAACACAGTTTTTCCGATTTCTTCAATGGGTTTGGGAAACTTGTCAAATGAGTTTCCATAGCTTCTAACCTAGCGTGGTACAAACATCCTGTGCCAAGTCATGGCGGCAGACATAGTTACCATGTTCACTACGTATCAGGGATATGTTTCTCACCACTGGTACATTTGAAATCATGATTCCAAACTAATTCTGTTGTCTCATTGGTAAACCAAGATATTCGTCTGTTCAGTTTCGCATATAGTAGTTTACCTGATGTACTAGCATTTGCTGAAATGCAAGTGTGTTCAGAGCAAGCACATCAGTAAATTAGTCTTATCAGTAAGTCAAATTGTATTCTTCTGAATTTATTTTAAGAATAAATTAGGCCACGAGTGTTACCTATGTGTTTCTGTAGCCAGGCTGATTAAAATAAATTTAAATTATGTTTTTATTATTCATGAGGGGTCATATGCCAAGGTCAAATTGGAGGAGTTCTTGACTAAGGTCATGAAGCTTGATAGCAAGTGCATCTTTCTGGCCCTAAAACATTAATTTTGTAATTCAGATTAACATCATTTTATCCTTGATGAATTAATAAAACTAACTACTTGGAGGTGAGAAAGGAGTGATTCTTTATTTTTGAGTCATTGGTGTTGATTTACATATAGTTTCACAAACCATTGGATGAGTTAAAGTCTTTCAAAGTGTCACACCTTGCCATCCTTTTGTGTCACTACCAAATACATATGTAACATAGTTACATCAGGGTCATCCCCTGTGATGATAATTTCCATGGCAACTAAACAGCGTCTTAGAGTTTCTATCAGATGACTTTAGCCCTACTTCTGTAACTTTCTAAGAAACCCAGCTTGATTTCTTTTAACATTTCCAAGAATGGCAAACTTGTTTATCTGACTTTTTCTATAGAGCCAAACTCTGACAGTTGCTTTGTATTCCCATGGTTTGTTGAGTATAATTGTTATAATGTTTTGTAACGTGGGGTTAAGACCTGGTAGTGAAGATTCAGGAAGAGAGATTCCATGAGTACTCCCTTTACAGAAGATTTTCTAGTGATTAGATCTATTTGAGAAAGGGGTGATGGGTCCCACAAGAAGTGACTGCTGCTGTTTGTAACCTTAACAGTAGGTAAGAAGAGCGACTTCTGTATCGAGAATACATTATTTTTAAATTACTTGATTTTTATTTATGTATATAGAAACTTTGCCATTTTGTAAGTGTATCACATGCACGCAGAGCCCAGCACAGGGTGGTGGGTGCCCTGGAACTGGAGTTACAGTTATTAGCCTTCATGTGGTTGCTAGGAACCTAAATCCAAGTCCTGTGCAAAAGAAGCCAGTGCTCTTAACTGCTAGGGCATCTCTTTAGCCCTAAAGTTGTGTTTTAAGGCTTCTTCCTGACTAACCTCCAAATATTTCTCCTGTGAGGAAATAATAAGACTTTCTCATATAACCGAAAAACTAAGTTTCAAAGAGAAAAGGTTAATTTTGTCTCACTGTTGTGGAGATGTGGGTCCTTGACTGTTGATAGCTTATTGCCATGACATCCTCCAGCAGTGGAGAGGGGAGCAGACGAGAACATCTTTTTTCATGGACAGGAAGCAAAGGAGAAAAGAAGAGGAAGAGCTCAAGGTCTCATTAATTCCAGAGATGGTTAGCTAACTTTTCTCTCTGTGTCCCACCTCGCAAGCTAGTTACCCTGCCTTAACTTAAAACACTTAGAATAATATATTACCTCAGTGGTGAAGAGCACTGGCTCTTAATCAGAGTTCAGTTCCCATCACCAACATGGTGCCTCAGAGCTGTTGGTAGCTTGACTTTCGAGGGATCTGACACCCTTTTCTGCCTACCATGGGCATGCAGCACCCATGTGATTCACAGACACTCATGCTGGTAAAACATCAGTGCATAGAAATAAAGTTCCCAGAAAACTAGAGATCTAGTTTTATTTTTATTTTTATTTTTTATCTTTTTTAAGACAGAGACTTTTGTGGACTTTGCCTCAGATTCTGTGAAGCCTATGGAAGGCCGGATTGCCTCTGCCTCCCTAGTACTGGAATCATAGACATACACCACCACATTTAGTTTTTGTGGTGTTGGAGGTCAAGGCTTCTAGCGTGCTAGGCAAGCATTCCACCAACTTAGCCCCTTCTAATCGTGTGAGTCTACCGGAATCTCATAGTCTCGTCAGCATTTTAAGCTACAATCATTGAGAGCACATATATGCTGTTTATCTGTATGCTGTTAGCACATAACCTTAAATGCTTCCGCTAGCCCTTCAGAGACTGTTTCATACCTTTCCGAATTTTTAAAGTCCTCTGACTGACTTTTACCATTTTTTTTTAAACTAACCTGAATGTTCCTTTTTGTCCTTCCTTATATAATATATCTTCCTTCTGTGGGTTCCCCATCAAAGTGTGGTTTCGTATTTGTCATGGTATAATCGAAATCATAACAAAGTACTCCCAACCCTGAATTACCTGACAGCATCAGAGAGCCAGGGAACTCCCTTAAAACCAACTTGGATGCTTTCTACATACATGTAAAGTAAGGAATTGAGGCTCTTTTGCATAAGCAACACCTCATGCACAGTGGTACACTCTAGTTACTCTGATTACACAATCAAAGTTAATGCTGTTAATGAATTATTTTTCTAGAATAATATTTGGGAAATTGCCTGGTTTTTTGTGTTAAATAAAATAACTTTAAAGTCTCTTCTGAAACAAACTTACATACATATAATGTATATAATATAATTAAATATATTTATTTGCTTATCTTTATGTAGACTTTTAAATGTTATATTTTAAATACTCCAATTTTATCTCCTACAATAACCAGCTTTTAGCTGTCCATGATAACATAATTAACAGTAAAATACAGATAATTGAATTTCACTGGTAACTCAGAAACCAGTAACCTGAACTCACCCTTCAAAGAAATTCTTCCCAAGCTACTGCATGTGGCAGAACCTTCCTGGCTCCTTCAGCATTGGGCATAAGCTGGGTTATCCCAAACAAACCAACTATCCATGATTTCAAGAGCTTATTAGATGACGAATGTTTATTGCTGTGCCCAGGTCTGCTACAGTTCTTTGCAGTGACCCGCAGCAGCTTTCTCAGCTTGTCGACAAGCTCAGTTACACCACATCCACTGGCAGCAACCCCACGGCTGTGAGGAACTTTGCCTCATGATTCATTGTAGCTTTGGATGCATTTCTCCTTACCGGTTCGAGAGGTTCATGCCCATCACATAACTCCAAGAGCATGAGAGAATGTAATACAAATTCCTTAGAAAGAGAAGGGACCTACATGTCAGCAAAGAGTACATAGTACCAGGCTCCTTTCCTGATCCTTGTCCATTTTCTTGCAACATAATCCATGAAGAGCAAACAGAACAGCCAGCCAGCACATTGAGTTATCTCCAAACTGGACTCGGGACAAGTTACCTAGCCATGTCCTTTGTAGAAAATTTACAAGGGTTCATCCAACTTGAATCCAACCATTGCAGCTATTTTCCCAAACTGGAATTAAGGCAAGGAGAAGCAGCCTTCTTACATTATATGCTTGTGTGTGTCACGGGAGATTTCTATCTGGGTTAATGGTTATTTTCAGGTTTTCAGGTTCAAGAATCACTTTATAAACTGGCACGTAAAGTTTATTAAACAAACGAGAGAGTACAGGTCAGTCAGAGCACGTGAGCTAAGCCCTCAAAGAAAGGATCCACAAGGAAGAAGAATTGGTTGCTAAGGGGTGTATGTGGATGGATCTGTTTTGATTGGCAGGCTTGGATTATAGGAGGCTTTGTTTACTGAGCATGTCCCTTCCCACAGTGCACCTGATTTTAATTATATGCATGCCAGATTATGCATAGGCATAAGATGGTTAGCCGGGCCTTCCCCCCCCCCCCCCCCCCAAAGTTCACTAGGAGGGCAGTTTTTGCCTTATTGTGAATGTATCCAAAACTACTTCAGGCCAAGTGAGGTCCCTGCCTCCTCCGGCATCCTCATGTGTTTTGGATACATTTGAGTAGACCCTGGCCAAGGAGGAGAGTTAACAAAGGCTGCCAGAAAGAGGCAACTTACTCCATCAGTTAAAGTGAGATGTCCCTGCGGCTTGATGTTTGTTCCCTGCCTTGGTAGTGCTGTTACTTAGAGAGATGTGTGCATAACCTAAACCAAGCGAAGTCCCAGTTTGCTAAGCTATGCTTGCAGTTGCCTGCCTTGCTGTCTTTTGGTACCGACCCGATTTTGATCTGATCTGAAATCCTTTGGTATCCCATCTAGATTTAATATCTGTCTTACGAGGCATCATGTTCTTTATTTGGCATGGGAATGGTGGAAGGTCGAGGGTTCCAGTTAAGGTAGGTTGCTAAAAAGTACAAAACATTTATCATTCTTCTGCTGTTCTCTTTCGGTCACTCCTACATGCCTACGCTTGGCCACATACTGGCCTCACTAAAAGGACTCAATAATTAAAGAGAAAAAAAAAACAAAAAACACTTGGAATTAGGAGGGAATAGTGGCGTTGGTGAGAAGGGAGAAATTGGAGGAGGGGGGATGGGATGGATGGATCTGATCAAAGCATATTATATATTTATGTGAAATTCTCAAAAACAAAATAAAGTTAAAAGCTTTTCTCAAATTGCTTTACTGTTAGCAATTCTACATACTGAGTATTAATTAGATGGGAGTTAGTGTTTTTAGTGCTTTACTTAAGCCATTTTACCATTGCCCTGACTCAGGTTGGAATTAACTGTTCCATCAGAAAGGAAACAGACTCTGGGATTGTTAAGGAAAGCTGTTCAATAATAGATGTGAAAGCTGGCATGCCACGGAAAGGCTCCTACAGACCATCAGAGTGTGCAAAGGGCCCAGCAGGGTGGTCCTTAACTATGAATACAGTAGGGTAGTGGGGACCATAGGCAATAACAGGCTGGGGTCAGTGGATGGGAAAATTCAAGAAAACAAGGACCAAGCTGACCTCAGAAGGTTCTTGCTGAGTCAGGCCTAGGTAATGTATCAAACACCAACTGTTGGGGAGGGTGAAGACCCGGAGCAGTGGTTCTCAACCTCCCCAATGCTATGACCCTCAAATATAGTTCCTTAAATTGTGGTGACCCCAACTATAAAATTTGAATGCTATGTTATAACTGTACTTTGTCACTGTTAGGAATTGTAATGCTAATATCTCATAGGAGAAGATCTTATATGCAACCCCAAAGGGGTCACACCCCACAGGCTGAGAACCACTGCATTAGCGGGCAAGGAGGCATCTTGCCTGGCTATCGTTACAAGGTTAGAGGAACTGGATTACGTAGGGCATGCACAAAGGAACCCAGGAAAAGGGTCAGAAAGCAGACTGAAGTGTAATCACGCTGCATCGGTGGGGTCAGTTTTCTCAAGGTCATCTCTCATAATTCCTAAGCTTGGGCTGTTCTTTTCCTTACTACCTACCCACTGAGAAAACATATGGCAATTCTAATTATAGCTTCTACTTACATTGCATTTTAAAACGAAAGGCACTGCTGTAAGTGCGTTACTTATGTTAACTCATAATCCTCACACCCTCCTTGTATGGCAGACTGCTGTTTGGAGATGAGGAAGCTCCTAGATACAGTTCCACCATTTCTCCAGTGTCAGCACCCGGAGGGGTAGGAGTGGCGCCCCCGCCAGCACCCACACTCTGATCACTGGCTTGTGAGTCGAGGAATATGGGTTTAGATTCATGTTTTAGTTTCCACAGGTGAACCCTGATCAAAATGCTTTTGCCTCTCAGGGCCCCCGTTTTCGTATAGAAGAATCTCGGGCGTTTGTGTCTAGATAATTGCTGAGGGCATTTCTAGGCAAGTCCTGAGCTTCTTGCACTGGGATTTTAGAATTCCTGAGGTGTAAAGCTCAGAGCCACCTTGCGCCTTCTGATTGGTCAGCTGGGGGCACCTTGGACCCTGCTGCTATGCATTCTGCACCTTCTAAGCTTGTGCCTAGATCATTCAGCTGCTGCAGTTTACTGCATGCCCTCCTCCCATGTACGGGGTACCTAGCATCTTTGTGGGACACAGCTCCACGAAACCTTGTGTATTGGCATGGCAAAGCTGTTTGTACAAGGATATCACGTGACCCTATTCTTCACGTGGATGGATCTTCATAAGAAAAAAGAATTCTTAAAAAATACTGACGGGGCCGGGCAGTGGTGGCACACGTCTTTAATCCCAGCACTTGGGAGGCAGAGGTGGGTGGATTTCTGAGTTCCAGGCCAGCCTGGTCTACAGAGTGAGTTCCAGGATAGCCAGGGCTACTCAGAGAAACCCTGTCTCAAAAAAAAAAAAAAAAAAAAAAAAAAGAGTCTATTAGTCTGGATTTCATTCCACATAAAAGATATTTAGATTACTTAACTTCATTGCTAATAGCTCTGTAATATTCATTAGCAAAATCTCCGGGAACTTATTATCAGTTAGATCCTTTTCTTCTCTCCTGTTCCGTTGACCTGCTCTTCTGTGGGCAGGTCGGCAGCCTCTTGTTTAATATGAATTCCAGAGTGAAATTGTAGACTACTACTTCTGAGTCCTCGTGTTGAGTTTCTCAAACTCCCCAAAGCATGGATTCTGCAATACTCCAAGCCACTTTCAGAGAAAGGTGACAAGTTTTGTAGCTTTCAAAGCCTCCCCCACTAAGCATGATCTTTTCTTCCTCTACTCCAAACAGCTTGCAGACAGATTTCATATTCTTTCGGGGAGGGGATGCAGAGAGACTGTCCAAAGCAAACACCATTATGCCCTTAGTACTCAGGTGGAGCTCATTGTCTTTGATGTGTTTACCCACTCTGCTCCACAATGCTTTTCTCCAGCAAGGAGGAAAGTGGATTTCTGGACCTGAACCTGTTTCTTGTCTTCACATTAACCGGCTCCTCGTGTGAGAACACTCAGGCCCTCTCCTTTTCTGACATTTTGTCAGATTTCAGGCTGTAGGCATTTATACCTTCAGGGTCTTTCTTTCACTTGGGATCATTCATGGTCTTTTAAAGGAGAGATTTCTGTGGGGCCCGTAAAGCCTTGTTCCTCCTTTCAGAGCAGTGTCTGTAACGCAAGCCCGGGATCTCGCTCAGTCAGGCCCTGCCGTACAGGCCCTCTTCCAGCCAAGCAGGCCACCTTCCTCCTCCCTTTGCACCCTTGTGTTCCCGAAGGAATGTGATCCAGCTTACTCTCAGTAAGCTCATCTGTAGGCATGGCTCTGATACTCTCACAGGCATGCATGTCAGTCCTGCAAGCCTTTATTTAGTAGAATGTAAAGCCTGCATGTGTCACTACTTTTTGGGTGAAATCCATCGGTAGTGTTGCCTTTCTCTAAATTTCCCTTCTTTGGCCCCAGCTGTAAGTGATCAAACCCTGCATTCTGAGGGATGATGGGAACCTAGTCATTTCTGTTACTATCCCCACATCCACTTTCATCTTTGTCATCACCATCATCATCACCACTGTCACCACTAGTCAGAGTAGTGTCTCTCCGGTCCTAGGTCCTACTCTAATCCTTGCCCCAACCTGGGTGATTTGGGGGTTTAGACACCTCTCTCTCTCTGTGATCTGACCCTACTACACCTAGTCCGCTCCTTCCAGTGCTCCCCATTTGATCCCTCTCTCTTCACCAGTGGGTCCTTGCTAATACTGGTCAGCATCCACCTCTGCTTAACTGATGGCATTAAGAGAAGTAAGCCAGGAACAGAAAGACAAGTGCTACAGGCTTAGCATCTCACATATAGACTGACTCTAAGCTGATCTATTATAGTTAAAAAGAAGGTACCAAAATGTAGCTTGCTAAGCCTGAGTTCTATTCACCCATAGAACAACAGAGTAACTAGCTTTTAAAACTGTATTAATGTCTCAGAATACCTATAAGCTTGGATAGTTTCAAGGCTGTGATACAAGGAAGGACAAATTACCTTAATTTGATCATGACATATACACGTTTCAAGTTACCGTCCAGCCCTTACAGTCTCAGATGTTACTGGCCTCCCGTGGTCTGAGTACTATGATAAAGGGGGAGAAGGAAGAGCAGAGTGCAGGCAGTCCTTGCTTCCCAAGTACCTTTCTTTGTTAACTTTTGAAAAGAAGGCCCACATGAAACAGATTAATAAATTCCTGAAGCGCACAGGCCCATGAGTTCTTTTCACCACCCTTGGTAGAGAGTTACAGATGTGAGGCTTTGGAGGCAACTGACGGTGAGTTTCCAGGCTACTCTCCTTGCCTGGCTTTTCACGGATAATAGAACATTTATATCCTATTTCAAGCCAGACCTTCCCAAACACCCCCAACGCTTTCATGCTGTCTGCTTGGGACTAAGAGACAGGCTCTTAATGAACGCAGGATTCCTAATGTTATCCAAGGAGGTCTCAACTGTATGGCTAGTACTAATCGGAGTCACCTGCTGGCTAGGGCTATTGCAGCTTATCCTGGGAGTGGGTGCATTTAATTGCTGGGTGAGTATTCCACTAGGATCTGTCTGCCTCTCCCTCCCCAGGACTCGTGTTAAAGAAGTGTGCCACCACTGCCTGGCTCCGATAAGCATTGTGGGCTGCTGTCCAGAAATACATTTAGTTCTCTGTTAAATAATGGAAATGTTTATGTCCCAGCAGACTGACTGAGTCCTTTCCTCCCAAGGAATGGCATGCCGTCTTGCAGTGGCGTTTTTCTGGTCTCAGACTAAGTACATGATCTTATTTGTAGTGTAAGCCTATTTTAGGAGCCAATAGTAAGATACTCCAACTCTTGTTAGTAAGATACTCATGAATTATGTATGCCTGAAGAGAAAAGGCTTTTAGCTGTCATTTATCCTTGGCATGCAGGATTTCTTGCCTCAGCAAGAATAACATGTAATAACGCAGTGCCACTGTGTAACAAGTCTGAATACTTGTTATGTATGTACGTATGAAGTACAATGCAGTGAAGACAAGAAAACCATGCGACTCGCTCCTATTGTTTCTAGGCAGCAGATTTCCTGTGATAGAATTTCTCTCCTTGCTGTCACTGGATTGGCTTTTCTCCTGAAGCACCAGTGCATGGCTTCTCAGCCTGTCAGTGCTCCTGGCTGCTCCTACTTAACTCCTGAGCCAGCTGCCAGCCCAAGGTACCTTTGACCTCATCACTCAAGTGTCGCTGCAGGTGGGCCACACAGTACAAAACCAGCATTGCAGTGACTTGTCTGATTCACACAGAACTGCCTTCTGCTCAAGAACCTTCCATGTGGTACCACTCAAAGTTTGTAGTTTTTAGTCGTGAGCGTCCTGCTATCTTACTTTGTACTTAAAATGTCCTTTTGGGACTCAGATGCTAAAAGCTTGGTCTCTAGCTTCTGGTGAAACCTGAAGGAGGTTGAACCTGGCAGAAGGAAATTAGGTCCTTGGTGGTGTACCCTCACGGGGGATATTGAAATGTTTTGTTTGGCTCTTCCCTACTCTCCTCTTGCGTCCTGGCCGACATGAAGTGAATGTTGTCCACTGGTCATTATATACTGCCTTGCCACAGACTCCCATTTTCTAACTTTACTATGCCCCCAGTAAATGAGTTATATGGTTGACGAGGGACATGATTCCTGGACCACATAACCTTTCAGTAGGAGGAACCATGAGAAAGTGGAAGTCTGGTCTAGTGTACTGTCTGTGGGCTCAGCTCCACGGGTGTGCTCACTTAGATAGTAGATTGGATATGAGGTTTCGTGAGGCTCATATTAATGAGTTAATGGCCTCTAGAGAGGAACTTATGTTGGTTCTCAGGTTAGAGGATTTTATCATTCTGCATAAAGCCATTTCTGGGATAGCTTGAGGCTATATATCCTCTGATGGTGCATGCTTTCCCAAGGTGGTAGGTGTTCATGTAAGAAGTGCTTTGGCATGAGATAGAGTGCTGTGCTTGATGCAGAAAGGGCAGTTTTCATTTTTCTTGAGAGTGTTTGTGTGTATGGACGTGATTGCATGTAATAGGTAAGCCTTGGAAATGAAAGTTCAGTTTGTGTGAATATCTAGAGATGAATGTTTCATCCAAAATAAGATTAGAATATGAGGACAAAGAACCAAGCAACCCCAAGCATAGATTCCATAGCGTTCTGATATAAATGTGCAATGATGTATTGATTCTGAGAAGGAGGCCCTAGGCATGTGTGACCCCTTGGTTTGTTCCCTGGAAGTGGTTAGGATTCATGGGTGGAGGTGACTAGTTTGCTTGTAAATAATTTTCTATCTCTTTTTGTCATCTGTACACTTTAATTAGATACTTTGCTTTGCATACATATTGCAACTTATGTGAACTTTTGCTATCTTGTGTATTTTAATATGAGAATTGAAACTATACCCTGAGATAAGAAATTTCATTAAAATGTATCTTATCAAGTTTCACTTTAAAAATTAAAATCCAGTGGGTCTACTCAACAGAAGTTATGCATTTGTTTATCCTTGAGAAGAGAGAGCACATTCTTCCTTCTGGATTTGCAACAACAAAGCTCCTGTCTCATGCTGCCAGATGTGATAATGTATACACTCTTCTGTCTTGAAAATGACTCTAATGATTTAGGCTGATATGTAAAAACATTTCCAAGTGGCCATTTCTTCCTTAACTCTTTCGTTATAGTCTGTAATATCCTGAATTAGGGAATTGGATATTGAACTTTAATAATTCTCTCTCTTCAAGGTAAAAGCAAACAATCCAATAAAAGAGGGGAGGGAGGGAGAGACAGACACACACACACACACACAGAGAGAGAGAGAGAGAGAGAGAGAGAGAGAGAGAGAGAGAGAGAGAGAGAGAAAGAGAATATGAATCTGCTCTCCAAGTCAACTGTTTGACAGGTCGTTACCCTTTTGCCAAACCTCTGTCTCTAAAAGGATTTACATTACAATTTATCACAGCAGCAAAATTGCAGTTACGAAGTAGCAACAAAAATAGTTTTATGGTTGAGGGTCACAACAACACAAGGACCTGTTGCTTTAAAAGGTTGCAGCATTAGGAAGGTTGAGAAGCACCCTTTTACAGCATTATCCTGTAGCAGCTAAGCACTCTGCATTTCCCCCCAGCATGAGCCTTATGATTGCTCATGGAAAGCCTATCACTGTCTCCCTTCCGGAGACTGTAGCCAGGTAGGTGATGTGACATCACTCATGCAGTACCTTCTACCTGAAGAGATAAAGATGACCGTAGTCACGGGACGAGGGATTGAGCACTGGGATCTGCCCTTGGTCACCGCCATCTCACCGTTCACACTCTGGTTTTCTGAGTCAAACTCGGAAGACTGGATACTCTTGAGACAGGCAGTTTCCGATGGTGGTGGAAGACATAGACCAATGTGATGGTACATCAACATGAATTCAAATCTTAACTCTACAAATGTGGACATTGCCTCAGTTTTCTCAAGTGTAACACGGGAACAGTAATTATATTGCCTAGGATATAAAAACATACGACATCTACATTATCTTTGTCTAGGCCTGTCTGAGCATAACTCTTGGTGTAGGTATGTTTTCAGGAAAGTACACATTAATACCTTTAGTCTTAAGTTGTGTTGGGTGGCCCAAGTTAAGGACGAATCCTTTGCACTTCTTACAAATTACAAGTGTATGCTTACCACAAACATGGCTGGTGGTGTCTCACTTGACCAAGGGGCTTTGTGTCCTCTTTCTCTCCTGGCTTTTATTTTAACAACGCTCTAGAATACCAAGGACTGGGAGCCTGCTTCTACGGAGTTTCTTCCTTTTTCACAGCTGTCTCTCTTCCTCTTTGCAGAAAGCTATTCAGAACCCAAGAGTTCAAGTCCTAGCTGCCAACTAGTATGCAGATCATCTGTGGGGATCTCTTACAAAGAGTGGGACAGAGAGCAGGTCCCGTGTGTCAGAAACACCTCTGCAAGGTTTTGTGGAGCACTGCCCCTTGACAGCACCATGCAGAGCTTCAAAGAACTTCCAGAGAGGGCATCGAGGCAAACCTTAACTGTCACACACTGGAAAAGAGGGGTTATATGCAAAGAAATCTCCAGTATTTGAGAGTCTAGCCAGCACAGACTTGACACAGTTATTGTGTATAATGTGGGACAGCGGTCTACAGTGAGCATGGTTCACTGCAGATACCAGAGAACTGTTAATTAATTTTAAAAAAAGAAAAAAGGGGGAAAGTCCAAACTTAGTGACATGGCACCTCCCCCAAGCATTCAGAAGACAGCCCATACATTTTTCAGAAGCTCTACGTTCCCAAATACCTCTATATTTTTATAAAAATTATATGTCAAGTTGAAAATAAAAGCTAAGGGTAGCTACTGAATGTTGCCTGAGCTTGGCAGCTGGTTAAATAAGTTCCATCAAGCAAACCTCTCTAGTTCTGATTCCAGTTCATCTTAACAAAAGTACAAATTATCATCTGTCATAGGCCTCTTATGAGCACTGCCAGTGGATGCCACCCAGTCTCCAAGATGCTGAGGGTCTGTTAGAATATGAGGAGACAGTCTGTGAGTAAGTTGCCATGTGGATAATTGTCTTGAGAGCATACAGATCACTTAATCTTGTTAAACAGGTACCTGATTAATGTTGTGAATGCTGCTTAATTAGAACCCCATCATTACAGGTGTTGCTCCTGCATGATCAACCTCTCACATAACAAATAACATCAGTGAAAGAGAAATGGAACTTTGGCTAGCAGTTTTATTTCGGATTTTTGTTGATTTGAAGCAGGATCTCTCTGTGATGTCCAGGCTGACCTTAATTCCTCAGCTCAAGCCATTCTCCTTTCCTCACTTTCCCAAGGAGCTGAGATTAAAGATACCCTCCGCCACACCCAAATAGGTGTTGTCTCATTTCAGAAAGGTACTTAATAGGTCGGAGGATATCACTCATGTTTTGAAGAGCCTGTATGTTATTAATTATGTATGATAGCCAGTTCTTTTGTATTTCTCCGTTATCATGGAGAAACCATCTGTAAAGATTAGCAGCTCCGTCATTAAGACACAAGTACACACCTGGATACACTAACCGGAAGGTTTCTGTCAGAGACCCGGCTATAGTTGTGAATTTGCTTTATTGTGGCAGATGCCATATTATTCCTGATTTGCTTCATCTCTTCAGTTGAGATCCTCCAAAATGGAACAGCTATGATGAAATGGAAATACGGCCTTTTAAAAGTCAACTTCATTGAAGTATAGCTTATATAACAATGTTGCTTTCTAGATGTAAACTTTGATAAACACCATCAGACATATGAATTCTATAAGCCCTTCCCCACCCTAGACCATCTCATTAACCAGAAACATTTGTCACACAGTGTTCCTCACCATCACCTGGCCCACCACCTTCCACACACACATCTCTCAAGCAGGCACTGATGTGATTTCTCCTGCAGGACGTTAGTTGTGCCTTTTGTCAAGACCCACATGTGAAAGGAATCAGCATGCTCTCATGGATCTAATACTCTTGATCAACATGATGTGTTCGAGATTCATTCATATTGAGGGAGTATAGCTTATTGCTAAGTAATATGTGTGTATATGTATACACACACACACACACACACACACACACAAACTTTAAAGTCATTTTGTTGTTGAAGACTGCTCTGATTTAAAGTTTGGGAATACTGTGAATAGTTTATTAGCTGATTTTTAATGCCAGTCTCACAAGAAGATCCATCATGTTCTCTTTGTCCCAATCTGAGAAGAGTTCAGACTGGTATTAGCCTGTCTTTGAGTGCTTGATGGGACTTAACAATAAGTCCATCTCATTAGGAGTTTCTTGTGCAAAGGATTTCACTTGCATTTTGAAGACATTTGTCTCTTTCATCTAGGTTGTTGAAATATTAGCATCAAATTGTTTATAACATGATTTTACCCTACTAATTTAACGGGGTGAGTTTAGTAATGCACATTGTTTTCATTTTTCCTTTCCAATGTTTTAAGTTTGCTGGGTATTTTTTTGTTTGTTTGCTGGGAGTTTCCAATTTTACTAATTTTTCAAAGAGGCAGTTTATAGTTTTATAAGTTGTCTGAGAGTTTGTCCATTGTTACTCATTTCCCATTATTATTGTTTCTTTCCTTCTCGCTTTACCTTTAATTTAAAGTAGCAATATTCTGGTGTGAACACTTACAAAGCAATTCTTTGTTTGAAATCCCACAGTTTGACAGTTTTATTACATTAAATTCAGAATATGATGCTCATATTTGCCAAGTCCTAGGTTTATTTCCCAGGTCCCTTAGATTCCCTGACTAGCCACCCTGGCCTAATAGATGACCTTCATGCCAATTAGCAACTTTGTCAAAACGAATGTAGACAGTGTCTCTGAGGATGACTTCTAGCCTCCAAATACCCACTCACATTCATGCATCTCAGCAAATGAACATGTAAATAAACACACACACATAGAAACGTATTTTCTAGTTTCCCTTGTTTTCTTCAATCATTTAGAAATGTTTGTAAATTAATAAATTATGGAAATTAATGTAAATAATACATACATACTTTAAAATATTTTAATATTAACCTCCCATTAATTCTCTAGTATTATATACATACATATCTCTAGTGAGAATTAATGTCTATAAAAATGAGTATGGAATTTTAGTCCCTCCATTGTTGAGACTTTTTAAACCACAGCACCTGATCTGTCTTAGTGCATTGTTGTAGTTATCATTGTGCTGTGGTTAGATACAGTCTGCTGTGGTTAGATACAGTGTGCTGTGGTGAGATACAGTGTGCTGTGGTGAGATACAGTGTGCTGTAGTTAGATAAAATCTTCTACCAATGTCAGTTAGGTCAAGGTGGTTGATAGAGTTAGTGACCCATAAGATTTTTTTTTCAGTTGATAAGAAAGGAGTATTTGTTCCAGCTGTATATGTGACTTATATCTGTGTCTTGTTTTAGCTCCGTCAGTAAGTTATTCATGTATTTTTGTAATTCTATCATGTGGGTGAGCATGGATTGCGGACTGCTTTGTCGTCTCTTCTTTATACCTTGATGCTCTTTTTCAAAATTATTATCTGACAGTTTCTTATATGTGTACAATAATTTCGGTTCTTTGCACCCCTCCCCGAATGCCCTCTTCCCACCTCCACTCCTTTTTCCTGCTGAAACCCTTCTTTTTTAACTGTCTCCCTCCTCCTCCTCTGTCTCTGTGTCTGTATGACTCCTGAGTTTAAATAGGGCTGCCTGCATGAGCATGGCTGGAGCATACTTCACTGGAGCACACGTAATCCCTCAGGGACTAAAGCACTTGAAGAAACTGACACCCCTTCTGGCCACCAGAAGCTCCACGGGGAGCTGGACTCCTAAGTCTTAACTCTCACTCTCTACTTGTTTGCTTTCATGGTGCCAGAGGGTTCAGTCGCCAGGAGGAAACTCATGCCTGCCTAGTATTCTAAATCTGACTAAGAACCCTACACTGCCATCAGGTGTTGGGCTTGCCAGAAGTGCAGATACACCGCTCAGGGAGTGAGAGAAGAATGATACCTCGTGAGCATGGAGAACTCTGTATGTAACACTTGACTAATGGCCGTGCATTTACTGTGGGGAATGTGGTCATGTGTTCCAGGCCAGGGATCTGATCAGAAGTAGGTGAAACACCTTGTCTTCAGTTGGTGCCGGGGTTTCTGAACCCACTCGACTTTGCCAGGTTTCCTGACACAGTCTACTGGCCTACAAAGTAGGGCTTCAGGAGTCTTGCCCACATCCATGACAAAATGTGGAGTGGCATGATCTTGGCCTGGAAACCAGGGCTATAGCAATTCTGTGCATCCTGTTTTGCAGCAGTCCTCCCAAACCTCTGGCTCTAAGATCCCTTTTGCCTCTTTTCCCACAATGTTCAATGTTTGATGTTCGATGTTCGCTGCACCTTGGGAGGAAGGACAGGCCGACACAAAGTGCCGAACACGTCAAAGTCACCAGTTGTCCGCACTTGCTCTGTGAGTCTTTGTACTAACGCCCTGTGCATCGCAAAAGGAAGCTTCTCGGGAGTAGCTGAGGGCTCTACCCATCTACGAAGAGAAATATTTCAAAGGCAGTTTGATTCTCTGTCAGTTGAGCAAAACAGTAGGAGTAGGTTCTCCCCTGGGTTGTAAGCTCCCTGGCTACGAGTTCTTAGCCAGGCTTACAGCACTAGACCTGAGTTCCCTCCTGTAGAGTTAAACCATCTAGCACCGTGAAAGCCAGCTCGTAAGAGTAAGCGTCCAGCTCATTTCCAGCTTGATTTCATTTCCGTGCTCTGTGTCTTCAACAACAGGGCCTTCCATCAAGTTCTAGTGTATAGCCAACAGAAACGGCAAAAACTACATTGGCTTCAGACCTCTGGGACGTCTCTGACCAACAGCTTGTGAGGCAGGCACCCGGCTTCTTGTTTTAATAAACTGTGTCTTCTTGGGGTGGTGGTGGGGGTAGTATTTCTCTGATACACTGATGCTTCCAGCATCTTTGAAAACTTCTCTTTTATTTCTAGTAATTTCCTTGACCTGAAGACACTTGGCCTGGTATTTTATGGTCACTCCAGTTTTTAAACACTTCTAATGTTTCTCTAACGGCTTATGTTTTCATGGTATGGCCTTTCCCTCTTGTTTTGAGGAAGGAAGGGGGGTTGAAGTAACATTTTATTTTATAACCCAGGCTAGCCCTTAAATTTGCAGTAATCCTGTCTGCTCCTCAAGTGTTGGGACTGTAGGTGTCAACCTCCACACAGTGCTTCTTTTGTTTTTTTTTTTTTTTTTTTTTTATACTCTCTTTGTATCACAAATGAATTTTATATAAATCATGTCAGTTGGAAGAGTTGTAGTCATTCTAAAAATTCTCATCTTTTCTTTCTATATGTACTCCACTCTTATTCCTGTGGTTGGGTTTAACATCAGCTCAGCATCTTATTTCTTAAATCTGTTCTGTTGATTCTTTATCCCTCTTCCTTTCCCTCTCTCCTCCCAAACTTGGTGAGACATTTGGTATTAGCTTCTTCATTGAATTACTAGTACATATTTTTATTTTTACTGTGTGTGTGTGTGTGTGTGTGTGTGTGTGTGTGTGTGTGGTTTCTCAAGCATTCGGCAAGCTTGTTTTTAGCTTCCTGTCCTCCTTAGGTTTTCTGTCTGTCGCTATGATAAACACTCTCACCGAAAGCCACGTGGAGAAGGAAGGGTTGATTTCAATTCAGAGTTCTCAGTCACACCCATCACTGAAGGGAGGTGGGGCAGGAACTCCAGATAGGAGCTTGGAGACAGAAACCAAAGCAGAGGCCGTGGAGGGGTCTGCCTCATGGCTTGCTCCACACTGAAGACCACTTCTCTGGGTGGCTCTGCCCACCATGGACTGAGCAAGGGCTCAGTTGTACAGTACCAGGCATGAGTTCATATCAGTCACTAATGAAGAAAATACCCTACAAACTTGCCTACTGCCTTAGTCAGGGTTTGTATTTCTGCACAAACATCATGACCAAGAAGCAAGTTGGGGAGGAAAGGGTTTATTTGGCTTACTTCCATATTGCTGTTTATCATCAAGGAAGTCAGGACTGGAACTCAAGCAGGTCAGGAAGCAGGAGCTGATGCAGAGGCCATGGAGGGATGTTCCTTACTGGCTTGCTTCTCTTGGCTTGTTCAGCCTGCTCTCTTATAAACCCAAGACTTCCAGCCCAGGGATGGCACCACCCACAAGGGACCTACCCCCTTGATCACTAAGTGAGAAAATGCCCCACAGCTGGATCTCATGGAGGCACTTCCCCAACTGAAGCTCCCTTTTCTGTAATAACTGCAGCCTGTGTCAAGTTGACACACAAAACCAGCCAGTACAGATACAGACCAATCTTATGAAGGCATTTGCTTCATTATGGTTTTCTCATAGATAACACTGGCCTATGTCAAGCTGACAAAACCCAGAAATACTGTGCTCCACTTTAACATGGCGTTACTCAGCTTCACAACGTAAGAACTAAACTTCTGCCTCCTTATTTCCCTTACTATTCTTAGAATAATTGAATAATAATTTAATTTATTTTTCATGTATTATATAAACTTGGTAACCTATCCTTACTATATTATTTCTTAAACCATAATATATAATTTTGAAATGTCAAAGTTCATAATTGAAGTCAGTTTTCTTCAACATGGAAAATCCTTCTGTAACACTTCTGTGATAGATGATCTGAGCACAAAATGTCTCAGCCTTTGTTTGTCTGGAAATTTCTTCATTTCACTGTCTTTATTTAACATTTCTGTGGGGCTTATAATTGATATCCAGCTTAATTTTTTCATCGTACACATCAAAATTGAATTTGCATAGGCTCTTGTCTCCCATGTTTTCCATTATTGCTGATAAAAAGTGAAGGACAATTCTTGCATGATTTTTGCGTATCTTATATTCCATTTTTCTTCTAGCTATATCTTTGATTATGTCTTTAATATTGATTTTTCAGCAGTTGGATTCTGAAATATGTTTGGGTAGTATTACATATTTTACTTTTTAGGAGGCATTGACCTTTTAGAAATACAGACTTGGTTTTTTTTTTTTTTTTATTCACCAAAACTGGAAATGTTTGCAAATTTCTCATTCCACTGTTGTTTGCATTGATAGTTTCTGTATGCACATATACGTTCACTATATACCTGTCTACACTCAATGTCTAATTGGCTATGAGGACGTCTTGAAAGGTTTTCCACTTTAGCGTCTGAATACCCTTTCATCCTGCTCCGTCTTTACTAGCACTCACATTTCCTTTATAGCTGTAAACGTATGGATGATAACCTTTGTGATCACCTGCACCATGTAGTCTGGCTGGCACAGGACTAATCCTCTTCCAGCTTTGGTATCTTGGGTGCTGGAAGTATCGGTATGAGCCGCCATGTCTGGCTTATGGTAGACGTATTAAAGTTTATCTATCATTTCCAGGTTAATTTTTTTATTTGCTTTTTCTACTTCTTTCAAGGTTGTTAGATATCAGTTAGGCACCGGGCATTGTAAGTGTTACATCAATTTACGTAATTTTTCTGTTATTCTTTTAGTAAGAATTGTGTTATTTTCTGGCAGTATTAACTTAGAAATCAACTTCATCTGCTAAGAAGCTTATGTTTGTCCTAGAAGCTTATCCTTACCCCTAAGGAGGACAGGTTCTTGTCTCTTAAGTGTTATGGATATGTGTTCAGTATCTGCGAAGGCTTCATATGTTGAAACTTAATACTCACTGTATTAAGAGGATGGAAACTCAGTGCAGCTATACTGCTAAGAGGTGGCTTTTGAGAGGTGATTTAAGATTAGATAAGGCCATTAAAAAGGATCCCCATAATTAAATCCTTTTAGTGGTAGCTTTATGGGAAGAGGGAAACCAGACATGCCATGTGCACACTCCCTGTCTCTTGCCATGTGGTTCCCTGTGTTAGCAAGGAGACCAACATTAGATACAGTCCCTCACATATACTCACAGGACAGGGAGCCAGTGTAAACCTCCTTTTTCTGAGGTGTTAACCAAAATGGAGTAATTCGGTATCATGTTGAGAGGGAATTTTTCTACCACGGCTAGTTAGAACCTGAGCATTTCTCAGCTTTCATCAGGTGCTAGCTACTAGTATCTCCTTCTATAGTATCCATTCGTTGTCTGATCCATATATGCTTAGCCTTGTCTTAAGCCGAATGAACTCCCTCTATATCTGTATCTGAGCTTTTCCTGAGTCTCATTTTTAGTTGCCTTCTCCAAATTCTAGGTGCTTCTGCTAACCTAAAAGTAGAACTTTTCCCTGTGAGTTCAGTTAAGACATAAGGCAACAGAAAAGTCAGTGTTATCGAAGGTTCACTGGAGTCTACGTGTGTGTGTGTGTGTGTGTGTGTGTGTGTGTGTGTGTGTCTGTGTGTGTGTGTCTGTGTGTGTGTGTGTCTGTGTGGTACATGCGCATGTTGTATATGCTTCTGTGTACGCTCTGATTCTTGGGGGTTTCCCCTTTATGCAGCACAATTGTCTAATGTTTAACGCTCTTGTTCTATGGCCTTGATTCACAGCTTATGGTATAAACCATCATAACTGGAGACTCACTTGGTGATCTATAGGAAAACTACTAGGGCAAGCTATTTCAATAGAATTGAAGTCCTTTTACTGGCGTGACATATAGGGAGGAGACAGGATGCCAGCAGACATGTGGCATCATGTGGAGAGCAACCCAGGTGAGCCCTGGAGCAAGCATCCAAGCTCAGAAAAGGTGGCTACGGTTTCTGGACCCCTAGAATTGTCCGTTTATTGGAAGTCCACTGAAAAGTACATTTACAAATTATCGTAGGTATTAACCTGAAGCTGACCAGAGAAAGAGGCACAATTTCTGTGGTCAGTGCTGAAATTTCACAGATAACAGAAACGCAGAAATTGATGGTATGGCAGAGGACAGAACGCATTGACGTAGGAGGCCAAGACTCAGTCAGAAGATTAATGCAATCATAGGCAATGGGGTGGTGGTCCATTCTGGTTGTCAGCAATGCCAGGAAGGGTAGGTGGCGGTGGCAGCGGTGATGGCGGCGGTGGTGGTGGTGGTGGTGGTGGCGGCGGCGGCAGTGGCTAGCAATTAGAGCATGATAGGGGAAAGGCTTAAAAGATAGGAGTGTGGTTTTGTAAGGACAGTTTAGAGGCTGGAGAGATGGCTCGGTAATTAATAGTGATGGCTGTTCTACCAGACGATGTGGGTTTGATGGTGGCTCACAACTGTGTTAAAGGCAGCAGGCGGGAGGGTTGGGATGACGTGTCACGCTAGAATGATGCATCCATGCCATTGGACGCTTGTTAACAACCAAATAAGGTGCACTGCCACAGACTTCTGAAGGAAAGAGTATGTGCAAAGTAACAAGTGAGCCACAGTGAAGCAAGAAGTTATCTTCAAGCTGAGGTTCAAACTCGTATATGGAAGGGACAGGAGAGGTATGTGAAAACTATATGTCCCCCCCCCCAACTTTTATAGAAGCATGAAACTGAACCATGAAAATCAGTTTATTAATTTATGAACTCAATTTCAGCATTGCAGACTCATGGATGCTCTCAAGTATAGGATTTGATGAATACTTCAAATGTGGGATAGAGTCTAGTTACTTCCTTTTGGAATCAGGTCTGTGTTGTTAAATGTTAGGCTAATTTCCTATCTCCTACCATATGAAAAAGTAGCAATCCTATATTAGTCATAAAGCCAGTTGTTTGTTTGTTTGTTTGTTTGTTTTTAACGTATTTGTATTGAAACAAAGTATGTTTTAGCCTCTGTGGTTCCCTTGCCCGGGCAAGCTTAATGCATATATTGTTGCATGTCCCAACTTTGGCTTCCAGGGGGTCATTCCTTGTGTTTCATTGGTGACCCAAGGAGAGGCTTAGCAGCAGCATGTTTCGAAGCCAGGGGTGATAACATATTTCCTGGTCATGTGAAAGCCACCATCTGGAATTTTGTAAAGTAAATTGGAGCAGCACATCTTCCCAGCACAGCTCCGTAAACGCTAGCAGCCATACTGTTTTTGTAGAATATGTCTCTCTCAGAGATGATGGCAGCTCTTCTTTCCACACACTGCCCCAAATAGGGGGAGCAGGCAGACTCTGGGTTGGTGGGCATTTTGTACCCATTGTCTCACCAGAGTCATCCTAAAGGTTTTCCTACACTTTTTCTCTTCTCGCTTTCCCACATGATTGTACTCTTTTATACAGAAGAGGAACAACCTCCAGACATTACTACCTGCCTTCACTTTGGTAGATTTTACGTCTCCCCAGAAGATAGGGCGGCTTAGTCCGTCACCAAATTCCGTTTTCTTCCTCTGAGAGCATTAGATGTAGAGACTGACTCAGACTCTTAGACAGGCGAGACTGCTGTAAAGGACAGTGTGGGTGGACTGTAGCAGGACTTTCTCGGAGGTTCCTCAGTGCTGATAAAAGACGCCGCCGCATGCTGGGATGGCTTTTACTGACTTATTTTTCTAAAAATCAACACAAACTGGTTTAGGTTTTAGTGTAACGTAGAGGCTACTGGAAGACGAACAAATGAAGATTATAAATAAGATATATTTTACACAGACGTCCAGATACCTCTTCAGACATGATTAATTGACTTAAGTGATTTAGAAAATCTATGCCTGCCCTCTCAGTAGAGTTGTTACCTACTGTTTTATCAAATTACACTTCGTTATGAGTGACACAGAACAATTTCATAATCATCTGTGTAAAAACCAGAAAGCAGATGCAGGGATCCTCTAGAAAAGCAAAAAAGCTAAGGAAAATACTGATTTTACTTTAAGGAATTAGTTTTCAAGTCTCTTTCCCTTGGACCATGAGCAAGACAATAATTTGTGAAGATGGTGGTGGTGATGCTATGTAGCCAGGTTGGCTTGAATAGGACTCTTTGCTTTAGCTGGGACATGGCCTCTGGGGACTTGCCAAATTGTATGGTGCTGGAAGGGCGTACACTTCTGACTCTGGCCTTTCCTAAGCCAGCACTGTCTCCTTTCGAGGTAGAAGGCTCTGGCATTGCTGGATGGGATAGTAGGTGAGACCTGGGCACTGGAAAGGGGAGTGGTATCCAAGAGCCAACTAAAGCCAAGTGCCAGAAGGCAGGATGCCCAGGAACTCTGGGTCCTGATCCCTAAGCATGCTGCTTTGCCTTTAGCCGTTAGAGGATACACATTCCCTGTAAAATTAAGAAATCAAATATGACAGCTACATAGTATTGAATTTCAAGGGTTCCACATGACTGGCCACAGGTCCATTAAGATGACCTGCCTGGGATTTATTACCAGTATGTATTACGTTGTTAATATCATCTGGTCATGTGAAAAGCGCCCTAGCATCATGTTGCAGATAGCTTTAGGGGAAGGGAGCTTGTCAGAGATAATTTATAATATGGATAACCTTGACACAGGAGACCAAGAACCAATGAGAGTTTAGCGTCTAATCAGTTCATTAACTATTGACTTAATACAGAGACAGGGTAGGACACAAGGATGAAAGAAGACAGTCTCATCTGTGTGAGCTGCTATGAAAACAACATTTTCTGGATATTTTCTCCCTGAAGAAGCCAGTAGAGACGGAGGGAGGAGAGAGAACATGTAAACCTTCCAGAGGAAAGGGACAGCAGAGCAAAGACATGTTGGTAGATCTAGCCACCCAGGGCATTCCCTCTCCCTCTTATTGTGTTTGCAGACCATCTCTGTAGGTATGGAGCTAGGAGCAAGGGACATAAGCCTCAAAAACTTAGAATCGGATGCAATTATACTTGAGTAGCAGCAGTCTACTAACCCTCTGTGGGATGAGACACCTGAATCATGCCGAACCCCAGATGTAGTCACATGCTTGAAGACTACTGTTGATAGGAAAACACAGTTTGTACTTCAAGTCAAGTAGAGATGGTTTAACCTGGAGTCAAATATGAGTGACGACGGCCTGGAACTTAGCTTCAGATTTCCCCAAACATTGTGGAAGCAGGGACTTGAGCTTTTTTGTTAGCTACAGAAAAACGTAGAAGAACGTTATAAATCCAAGTATCTGACAGATGCATGGGTGCGTGCCACGTGTATGTGTCCTTAGATGCTACTTGATGACAGTCCCTAATCTAGGGGAAGCCTGTGGTCTGCTAAGAATGCTTTTTAAAAGCTCCTGATAGTCACCGGGACGTTAAGTCATAAAGGAGTGAATGGCTTTCAACATGCTAAGAGTAGAGGAAGGTAATTTGACTTTGGTCTGTAACATCTTCATCCTCATTATCAGGGAGTTAATGACTGGCTTTGTAGAATCTTTACCACGAGTGTGGAGATCTCCCCGATCCCAGCAGCTTCAAGGGAGACCAGCTTTATAGAATGACGGGTGTAGGTTAGATGAGGGAGTGCGAGCAAGACTCCTTCCAGCCCTCTGTCTTGTTCGAGAGACTAACTGACGAGCAAACAGTAGCCCTGTCCTCCGCTGTGATGGCTGCCTCCACCCAAGGCTGATACAGGGCCTTACAAATGACATGACACTTGACTGTATCAGGCAGAGGGGGGCTGAGAGAGCCTTTGCAGCTGAGGTGGTGTTCAAAGTGATGATGTAGGAATTGGGGAGAAAAGGATGGCCACAGGGATGACCACAGATAAAAGTTTGTCATTGCCAGTTCAGCACACTCTTAACCTGATTCAAAGCGCTAGACTGTTCCACTGGGGAAAGGCGGAAGACCTTTGGTGCTTAAACTCTCAAGTTATATATTCGCTGTTAGCCCCAACTCTTGTGTATATCACATGTTCTGGATATTTTCTCCCTGAAAACGCCAAGACAGATGGGGTGGGGGGGGTGAGGGGAGAGAATATGTAGCTATTTTTGTCTTCCGTCCTCCTGGAGAATATTTCACTCCATTGGTAGACATTTAGCAGGTCGTGGTTGGCCCCCTGTACACGGGAGCCTGCCTGGTACTGGTTCATGTCTTGGTGTTTCACAGGTATGTGTCTTTTAATGTCTTCCAGAGCGAACACTTGCCTTTGCAGACTCGGTTCATAGAGAAAGGAACTGGAGGTCTTCAACCCTCTGTAAGTAAGGCTCGTGCCGTACTCACCCAGGTATCTTTTGCCGCTCTGTCAGATGTTCGAGAACGTTCATTTTACCCACTGCTCCCTATTTCAGTGTCTGGATATGATTTGATAAAGGCCTCAGACTTGCTGCTGTTTCTTGCCAGTAATCTAAAGAACACTGCTACGTAATCGCAGAAGCAGCTGTCTTTTGGGTGAAGCCAGGACCCAGGCAGAGGGGGCCATTTCAGAAATTCTAGAGAGCATCAGAAGCAACCCAGTCTAGAGTTGTCAGCTGTGGCTCAAGGTCAAGTCGAAGGAAAGGTCAAGACAGGGGCTATTTTGGGCAGTGTTTAAAATCTCCCTTTGATCAGACATATGGTCAAATGCCAGTTCCTTTTGCTCTATCCATTCCCTAATCCCCCAGTGCTGAATCTTGATGTTTATTTTTGTTTTGTTTGCTTTAACTCCCTGACTATCTCATATATTCCTCCCAAGCCACAGCCCTTTTTGAGAGGCTCCTGACATTCACAACCGTGTCTGACCCCTAGCTGACCTTGGCAGGAACCAATTCCAAACCTCAAATTCTAAAATTCCTCCGAGTTTGTAGTTTAGAGTTACAGCTTACAGTTACAAGGCACCACTCCTCTTAGCTCGGGTGCCAAACGACTGCACCATGGTGGCTTGCTGAACTCTGTCTTGCCATCCAGTTCCTTGTGGGGTACGGTCAGGGTCATGGGCTTGAGTGGATTCAACTTTTGCTTGTTTTCGCCAACGTGCTAGAAGAATATAAACAGTGTTCCTGCTAATGTAAGCAATGTTTGAATTTCTAGAATGGACCAGTTAGCAGGAGATTTGACTATGAGGATGAGAGCCCAATGCAAGAAGATGGGACTCAGCAGATGTGCCCCCTTTATAACCAGATGTGCCACCGAGACCGAAGCCCTCACCAACATCACCCACGCAACCCGGAGAGACTCTATATCAACCCACGAGAACATTATGTGTGATTTTCCTCGTTATAAAGGGTGTTCTAACAAATGTTTATTCTTAGACCTGAGAGGGAAACTGAGGCATCCAAATGATTTCAGTCCTAAGTGTGTTGGAACGATCGATGAACGAATCAGAGCCAAGAGTAGATTGCTTAGCTTCATTAAGGGTTCCTTAACCACCAGCTGTGTGTGTGAGCTCACCTGTAGCTTCACTTCACTGTAAGCCTGCAGTTGAGCTAACACTTGGCCTTCCCCTTCCACAGTGTGTTCATTTGAAGAGGAAGGCCCCAGCTGCTGGCAACCACGCTGCTTGGGTCTCGGGCGCTACCTGTCTGTCATTTAAACAGGTGGGAAAATGAGCTCCAAATCCAGTTCACTAATTATTAAGCTGGGATTCAGATTTCCCTAGCATCTCAGTACGATAACAATACCAGCGTACAGAGGCCAGAGGAAAGAAGTGGACTGCTGTATCCAAACAGTAACAAAGGGGAGAGGAAGCAGCGAGCCTCCGTGCGCTCGTGAGCCAGGGTTAGTGCTCTGTCTCCTTCCTGGCTGTTAGGCTCCAAGGGCTCCACGGGGCAGTCTACCCTCTGTCCCCTAGTGACCAGCTGTGTCTGTGGAGTTGACTTTGTCCCTGTTGGTGCAGCCTTGGGTTCCACTGGCCTGCTTAGCCTGTTTCCCACCTCTCGGTCCTTAAAAAAAAAATCCCTGCTGAAATGGGATGGATTCTTTTAGCTTTGTCCCTCTTCGCTTACACACGATAAGCTCAGTGCTCACCTCTTAAAGCTTTCAAGGCTGGCTCACCACACAGGCTTCAGCTAGGTACTCTTCGTCCTTCTTTCCTCTTCTTCCATGTCTTATCTACCTCAAAAAAAAGAGAGAGAGAGAAGAAAAAAGAAAGAAGGCCTATTGGAAATCACCACAAAATAACCCCCACTCTCAAAAGCCCAGCGGAAAATTTGAAAATTATTATTTTTTTTTTTTTTTGTAAAGCTACTTCAGTATGACATGCTTGCTAAATGTGCATGTCCTCTCTTCTCCTCCCCATGGCACCTGGTCAAACAACCTAAAGAGACGCTTATACAGTGGGTAACAGTAGGCTCTCTGCCAGGGCCGAAAGCTGCACTGTGATGCTGGGCCTCCTGCTCCTTCTGTCTGCCTGGAGTTCTAGAACTTCTCTCCCCCTGCCAGCTGTCCATCACCGAGACTGACAATGGAGGTCACAGGGCAAAACAATCCTCGATACATCTTAAGAAAAGAATAGTGTTCCTTTACTGTGTATCCTGGAAAGGGCAGAGGGTGACACGGGTATGAAGAAATCAAACGCTGTGTCCTTGTTACATATTTTTTAGAAAGAGAACAGTATAAACAGCAAAATAAATGGTAAACATTTCCAGTCTAAGCCTCCTCCAGGAGGAAATGAGAACATTAGTAGATTTATAGTGACATGCCAAAGCCACCTTAAACACGCTGTGCTGGCCTGGGTTCTCCTCTGCTTCTTTTTTTTTTTTTCTTAATTGTCAGGCTTTGTGGGATAAGTCATAGAGGTGACTCTGCAGTAATATACCCACCCACTCGGTTCCCTGGGTGATGGGCAGTTCTAGGAGCAAGGATACTCAAATTCCATTGTCTGTCTTCGGTAGGATTAGCATTTTCAGAGGATACGGCTCCAGAGCACCTAGAGCTCCGCTGGTCCTCGGCTCCATCGCTGCCTGTGCTTTGGGTTTTAGTTTATTGCCTTTATAGCAAAGGTGACGGCCAGCTTCCTTGCCCAGAATGTCATTACTAAGCCAGCGTAACTAATGTTCTAGGATTCCCTGAGATTGTTTTCCAATAGTTGGGGTTGTACTGAGAGTTTTCTCTGACGCGGAAGCATTTCCAAATACCTAGAGGCTAGGGCCCGGAGTGCAGCACCTCCTCCTTCAGAAGGCTTTAAAAATATCTTCACGCTGAAGACAGTGCTGGAGTCCTGCTGGGAAGCAGGTTGTAAGAGTCCGTGCCACAAAAGGGCTGTTGCAGAGGCAGGGGGAGGGGCAGGATGTCTTCTGTTTGCGCCAGAGAAAAGGATTTGGAAGCCTTTTGTCCTGCCCATAGCACCCTCCCTGGAGGAACCCACTGTCTACCTTTCAACGATTCTTAGTATTGTTAGGAAGAAGTTATTTTAGGGCGTGTGTACCGTCTGCAGCCAGCAAGTTCACCTCCGTCTGTGTCTCTCTCAGCTATGAAAGTCCTTGGGCAAACTACTATATTTGATAGTTGTTGGCCCCAAACACGGGTCACATAGGCTTCATAACAGCCTATTCTAGCACCTCCTGTCTGTTCTCTATTTAAAAAGAAAAAGTTAGCTAAATACAGAACAGCCTTAAAAGGGTTTGATTAACCAGCCCCCTCAACCGAAGAATGCCGTCCAAAATTAGCTTGCCGACCTCTGTATTTGGAGCACTTGACGGTGCCATTTAAATTGGGAAGTTAGACTGTAAAGGTCAGTAAGTGATGTTGAGGGACACATCCACAGTTGGCCATGCTCTCTCTCCCCATTCCTGTTTTATTAAAGTTCACTGGGACAGAAGTAAATCTACATAGCAGTTTTCCATGTACTGCTGCCACTGCGTTCCAAGGAGGCAGGGGGACGTGCTCACCCTCACCACAGCCCCCCTTGCGTATCTCACCTGCCAGCATTGTGGCTACTACAGTAGCAGACCACCAGACCCGCTGCATCTCAGTCCACCGAAGCATCTGTACTGACCAGGATCAGTGGGACTTAGTGGGATATGAATGCAAACAGCAGTGATGTGTCTTCCATGAGAGTTCCCATTCGGGCCTGGCATTTTGTATGGTCTAAATGTGAAGATATTGACATGCTTTGGAGCATATGACATAGGCATGTATAGAAGTACAGAGAGAGAGAGAGAGAGAGAGAGAGAGAGAGAGAGAGAGAGAGAGAGGCGCTAAAGAAATACCCATTAAGTGACCTGGTTCTTGCCATCATTATTATTTATGTTCTGTGTTTCCGTGTCCTGGTCACTGCTGAACAGGACCAAGTCCTCCCCCACAAGTTGTCGTTCATAGGAGACTTAGTTTCAAGAATTGTGTTGTTGCTGCCTGCCTTCTCTTGCACCCACTGTCCCCCTGGTGCTGTGCTTAGTGTACAGTAGGGCCTGCCTTGACATGAGAGAATCCCCCGTTGTTCTCAGAATCAACAGAACAGATCCATACCCAGCTCTAACCCCTACTGTGAAATCTTAGGAGGAGAAGTTAAAATGTCTAGGGTATCGGTTGTCCCCGCCCATGAACCAGAGGCTTTTCCTGTCCACCGCTCAGAACTGTGGTCAGAACGAAACTAGAGAACGGTAGGTGAGAAACTAACTTCTGTCCAAACCGACGTGTGCCCAAGACTCCACTGTTCGGTATCAAACTTCAGCTTCCGGCACCTTTGCCAGTATTTAGAGTACTGGAATGTTCCAGGGAAAGCCTTCCGCAGTGTGGCAAATTCAGTTTGATAGAACCAGTTGCAAAGTACAGATATTCCATTATTATAATAAACATTTATCCCATAAAATATTTCACATCTGGACCATTGATGTGGATCCTTGGGTAAAGGCACTTACCATGCAAGCTTGGGACCCTGCGTTCAATCCCTGGGGATAGCGTAAAAGTAAAGGAGAGACAAGGGCCACCACACACCTCATGCACATGCAATAAAACTAATATCGTTAAAAGGTTCACCTCTGTCAGGCTTTAGGTAGGACTGAAGAGACACATTAGAATTCACGCTCGCTCCTGTTTTACAGAGCACTATTAATGAGTAGCTTTCCTGAGTGCAGGATGGACTGGGTTCTAGGGCCAGCATCTTCCACGATCATCTCACCAGATAGGCTCACACCCCTGTTTTGTCCTCTTTCAAGAGCTCCCACAGGAACAAGCAGGCTCCTACTCCTACACCACCCAGTTATAAGGTCATGTAGATCATCAGTCAGCTGTTCCCTGCTTTGTTTGGTGAGGAGTGCAGTTGTCTTGGTTTTCTTTGTAGGAGAGGATAATACCCTGCACATAAAACCGTAAGATTTGTTACAAGCAGAAAGCAAGCTCACGTACTCACTTTTCCCCCTGTAAATATTCCAATGTACTCCTCTGTCCGTTAGGCTAAGTGGCAAAGGCCAGCCAGGCAAATGAGATAAAGCAGCCCGTACCACTTGATTTGCTTTTACAGGGCACTGACTTCTGCCACCCTTCCCTAGACTTTAATAGAACACACTTCTTGCTGTCTGTCTCTGTTCCATATAGACCCAGCAGCCAGGGTGGCAACAGCCCCAGCTGGAAGAAGCCAGAGAAGGGTAGAAAGTGTGAAACCTCGAGATGCCAGTGTCACCAAACCGCCCCTCTCAGCTTCATGTTTCTCTTGTTCTGCGGCTTGAATGACGAGCCTTTGCCTTCATCCTTAGGTCGTTTGAAGAGTAAAAGAATCTCAGACTTTTATCCATATTAAACCAAAAGCTAGTGTTTGCAAACCCAGTTAGCTCTAAAATGTTACTACAGTGATTGTGTTACAGCAGATGAAATATGTGGATTTCTTCCATTCAGAAACACACTCTGGTCTGCGTTGGCTGTTAAGGCCGTCTTGGCAGCCTTTGGTAGATATGCAAGGGCTACCTTCAACCTCACCAGGTGGTACTTTACCCTGGAATTAGTCTTTAGCCCAAGGACTACATCATGTGTACTAATAAGCCAGGAAGCTGCAGAACAGTTGAGAGCGCCCTGGTTCTGCCCTTCCGGGCAACCCAACAGCATCCCATGCCTATCTTCAAGAGCTATCAGAAGTAATCCCAGCAGTTCTTCCTGATTCAGTGAGCCAGACTCCTGTTCTCTTTGATTTCTACACAGAGAATAAGTCAGGTATCTCAATCTGTGGGGCTTGTTCATGGGAGGAGTGGCCCTACAC
Organism: Montemys delectorum; assembly: GCA_019843815.1. Classification (NCBI taxonomy): domain Eukaryota; kingdom Metazoa; phylum Chordata; class Mammalia; order Rodentia; family Muridae; genus Montemys; species Montemys delectorum. The sequence continues at coordinate 74,718 of JADRCD010218588.1, forward strand.
GATTTGAGCCATTAAACTGTTCGTACCACCAAATTGACCGTAGGGAAAAAAAATAGTCCCTCACTGGAGTAACAAAGTCTCAAGGGTCAGGCCACAAAGAAAGCATGTGCTACCTACCAGTCTCTGGAGTGAAGAGAGCTTCGCAACTGCTGACGGCCCCTGGATGGTGTGCACTCCTGATTAGGATACACCAGCTAATAACCAACCATCCCTAGAGGCATACTGAAACTGATCAACATGTTTGAAAGTAATCTTATAAGTGAAATCCAGTGTAACAAATTTGGTAAAGATTTCTCAAGTTGTCGTACCCTCATACTAGGGTGGGGGGTGGGGTGGGGTCATTCACTGCTCTGTAGTCAAGAACCTGTTGAAGAGTTACTGACATTTATCCATAGTAACAAGTGTTATCTTGGGTTGCACTGTCAGCGCTATGCAGATGTATGGGAAAGAGCAAAATATCTGAATTGACAACCAACCGAAAGGCTTCTATCCTCTTTGGCTACAACTCCACAGTGAAATTATCATAGTTGTCACAAGGAAGCTCTCCATAGGGGACAGGTCACTTAGATACAAAGAGAGCTGCACTTGGTCTTTCAGGTTCTCATTACTATTGCAAACACTCTTCAATTAACAAAGGGGCCTTTCTGAGATAGGTCAGTCTCCTGACAGGCTAAGGTGGGAGGCTACACAGTTGCCCCTTCGTGGATTTCTCCAAAACATGTCTAGGATCAGATCTCATGGGTACCACACAATGGCTGATTTTGTGACCTACGCTGGATTGAGTGTATCTCATGGAATTTGGCTGTGGAAAGTGATTAGAGGAGACCCCGAGGAAAATCCTCTGTGGGAATCCATAACTTTGGACTTGCCACAGTGACTTAGGACTGAGCCTTGTCCCAACCCAGATGTGTCTGACAGCCATGAGAAGATGAATTCTTTGTCTTCCTCAGAGGTTAATTTCCCTTAATATAGCACTCAGTAGATCTATCATGCCCAGAGTTACACACGGTTTTTCAAGTGAATGGACAGCATTGTTTTGGTTTTCAGTCCTGCTTTCAGGAACAATCAGGATTTTAAGTCCACTCAAGTAGATTGATCAAGCCAAATTAAATTCCTCTCTGAAATCTCACAAACAGCCCCAGTATTCATTCTGTTTTAACTAGGAGCAGCAGAGGTTTGTTCTGCATGTATTAGTTTATTCCAGCGCACACCTCTATACTCTCACACACTCTAGATCTAAGTGCAAAATTCCCTTAAATGGAGCACTTGAGTGCCCAGAGGACTGTCTAGCAGCTTGGGTTTCTCTGTATATTAGAAATCCCAATTCCTCTGTCAAGAGCATATGTTAAGTAGCAGGTATTGCCACTAGAACCCCAAGTTATTCCATTTGTCTCTAAAAGTTCCTATTGCTCCTTTCCTTTCTACTTCTATATGATATCACATCTCCAGCCCATTTGCCCCCTCTCCATGAAGTCCTC
>JADRCD010218589.1:0-10916 GCA_019843815.1 Montemys delectorum
AATCCCCTAGAAAATCAAAATCAAAAGCTATATCACATACTTCCAAAGTATTATGGCACAGGATATATACTACCATTCTAAAATGTAGGGAAGGGAGCACATTGAGAAAATACTGGACTAAAGCAAGACTGAAAACCATCTGCACAAACTCCAAACTATGCTTCTCCATGTCTAATGTGAAAGTGCTCTTCTGATCTCCAACTCATTTCATCTTTGATTGCAACATACTTCTTTCTTTTGGGTTGATTCCACTCTATTTTAGCAGCTATCCTCAGCAGGTATTGCATGGACTCTGGTATTTCTAACATCTTGGGGTAATGAAGGCAATTTACATTTGAGTTTTACAGCTTCTAGAACATAGCTTACGCTGCTGCTGTTCTTAGTGTTCAACCCATGGTACTGGCATCTGTAAAATGATGGGATCCTCTACTGCAACTAGGCTGCACTTTTACCAGTACCATCTACTCCTAGGCTCTCTCTTCATAGTGTTAGCTTCTGTGCATGACCTCTTCACACTTGGACCTTCAACCAACACTAAGGTTGCACCTGTACTAATGCTGCCCTGACCTCTCAAAGTGCCAAGCCTCAGATGCTCTCCATAACCTTTTCATGCCTTCAAAACTAGTACCACCTGGATGACTCTTACATGTTACCCAGTCCATCACAAGGTACAACCTAGTTTGTCCCAGACAATGGTCTTTCTGGGCCTCCATGCAGGTCTACCCTTGACACATGCATGACCCTAGAGGCTTTCTTTAGTGATGGAGGGAAACTCATTCCTGCTTCTAAAGTCAGAACCATGTGGCCAAAGCTGCCAACTTCTGTTCGTTGCTGGGGCAGGAACATGACCCCCCTCATTCAATTATATCTTCACCAGATTTCTGTTTTCAATGATTTTTCTTCACTGCCTAAGCTTGGATGGCCTGGAACTTGCTCTGTAGACAGACCTTGAACTCAGTGATCTGCATGCCACTATCTACCAAGTTCTGGAATTAAAGGAATTTACTACCATTCCTGAACTTCATGGATATTAGCCTTCAAGATCTGGATTAAGGACATGTATTGATCCAGATCAAAAACATATGTCATTCCACCTTAAGGTCTAGATCAAAAGTGTGTCTTTAAGCCTCACAGTTTGCCTCAAAGGCATGATGCCTTCCTGCCTCAAGATCCAGATCAGGTAGGCCTTCCATTTCTGGATCATAGCTCATTCCAGATATAGTCAAGTTGATAACTGAGAATTGTCATTATAATCTACTCCTTATCACCTTGACATACAATCATGTTCAAATGAAAACAGTAATCAAGTCATAATAATGGCTATACCCCCACTCTCTCACAAATACATGCATATATATATGCATATACATATATATATGCATATACACACATGTATACATATACACACACATATATATTGCTTATATATTATACACACATATATTATATATATTATGTTTATATATTATATTATATATAATATATACATATGTATGTATATTATGTATATATATAATTCATTGTACAACCGCAAACTCATGAACTATAATAGTATCATAATAATGCCTACCATAATATAAGTATCCCTTGTACAACTGCAAAATCGGTGTAAATTTAGAATAGATGGCAGTGTCCCTTGGGGAACATCCTTTTCAGAAGATAGAAGTTTAGCTGTGTAGGTTTTTACCCAACATTTCCACTCCCTTAATTCCATTTAGTAACTTTAATCTGTTTATCTCCTTGAACACAGAATTTGCTCTATTCCACTTCCTGGTTCCTCTTTAATGCTTAAACTATATTTTTTTTAATTTTTCCTATCTCAGGTTGCTATGTTTCATCAAAACACTCTTCCTAAGAGTGAACCACAGGAGGGAGCCCATATGGTAGGTTGTTTTGAGGTGTAATATAAATATCTTCGTAATCTAAATCTCTTCACATTAACCTCAGGCAGACTGAGTCTAAGACTAAACTAAAATTCTTCTCTGAAACCACTTGAACTAGTATTCCACAGTTCAAATTACCATCAGTAAAGCAGCATTTAATGCATTCTATTGGTTTTCTAATTCAAAGTCCCCAAGTCATTGCTGTGAAACAATACCATGCCCAAGGAACTGCTTAGTAAGAAAAATGTTTAATTGGGTCTGGCTTACAGTTTCAGTGGTTCACTCCATTTTATCATGGCAAGAAGCATGTCTGCATGTAGGCAAACGTGATGTTAGAGGAGTCAAGAGTTCTATATTTTGATCTGCAGGCAGCAGACAGGGGCAGGGTTTGTTTCAGAGGGGGGTATAACTTGAACATTTGAGAGTTAAGAGTCCTGTCTCAAAAGTGACAAAATCCTTTAAAAAGTTTACACTCCTTCCAATAAGGCCAGACATCCTAATAGTGATACTCCCTATGGACCAAGCATTCAAACATACTTGTCTATTGGGACCAAACCTACTCAAACCACCAAAATATAAGAAAGGTATTTAAAAGGAGCCACAATATAATGGGAGATATAATACCTCAACTTGACATGTTTCTACCACCATCTAAATCTTCTAGTGCTAGAAATGGTTAGATCTTGTTAACTTGTTAGACAAAAGGATCTTATAGAGCCGCTCTAGCCCCCAACATAATAGGCCAATGCTATGGCTTCCCTCAACAACTTAATATGAAGACCTTGTTGCTGACAGCACTTATGCCACTGAACATGCAGTGTCCAGCTGCTGGCTAGTAGAAGCTTCACTCCTACTGACTACCATTCACAGTGCTAGATGTACTTTCTATGCTACTGGAGGAGAGGAATGACTAAAAATAAAAATGAGAAGCAAAATAAAACTAATCAATCCAATTCTTTATCATTTTATATGGACCATATTTTAATGAATAACCAAGATCCGATCACTGTGGGACTTAAAGGAATGTATGTTCTGCAGTACACTTTTCAAGTTTGCCCTAAGGAATTTTTGGTCCCTTAGTAATTTTGGAGAGTCAGGAATAATTGAGATTCATTTTAGCAGTTTCTATATCTCTTCATTTAAATAGAAAAATCTGCAGTTGGGGTATTTCCTTCTTTCCCCTTCACCTTTTTATTATGTCATCAATCCTGTGCTTTGTTGTCTAGAGAAATGACATGTGCTTCTTCTCATGTTCTGACATTTGTTTCTGAATTTACTTAGTTTTTGTACATTTCTTTACTTCAAACTACTACTTTATTATCTAGTTGTTCAAGACTGAATGTAAGAAAGTCACACTTCCTAACTTCTGCTTGTGGTAACACCACAACTTAGTCAGCCCTTAGGCCAGTGTCCTAGTGGTTTTTGCTGCTGTTGTTTTCTTGTATTCTTTCTATGAGAAATCTTACTGAATCCTCACTTTTATTGTGTCATTTTTCTATCTATCTATCTATCTATCTATCTATCTATCTATCTATCTATCTATCTAATCTGCCTATCTATCATCTATCTATCATCTGTCTATCTAAACATCTATCTATCTATCTATCTATCTATCTATCTATCTATCTATCTATCATCTATCTATCTAAACATCTATCTATCTATCTATCATCTATCTATCTAAACATCTATCTATCTATCTATCATCTATCTATCTAAACATCTATTTATCTATCTATCTATCTATCATCTATCTATCTAAATATCTATCTATCATCTATTATCTATCATATATTTATTTTTATATCATAAGATCTCATAGCATTACATTTTCAGGGACATTCCTTTCTTTTTGCTGTTTTCTTTTTCATTGCTCCTTTCCTCCTTGCTTCCTGACACTTAGCTTGTCTTCTGTTATGACTCATTGCCTGTTGTAATTGCTTCTGCAACTCAAACTACTCCCCTCTCTAGAGCTAGTCATTTTCCCAGTACTTCCTGACACATTAGTCTTTCTAAGTACTGTAGATATTTTAATTTTTTTTGCCACAAAAATACAGATTTTAATGGGACCCAATGACATTTCAAAAGGAAAAGAACATTGATTTTGGCATTTCAGACCTTATTTATACTACACTATTACAAAATTTCCTCTGAACTCTATCTATGCTGCAGATGTATGAGAAAACAAATTAGGAAGTCTCAGCATTTCCAGAACATCACTGGGACTATAAGGGATAGAATCTGTAGGTTTTTCTCTGAGCTTTAGAAACTCTGATTTAGAGTTCACTTTGTTGGTTCAGGAGATACCTGTAGCTCTACATGCCTTATGAATTTCATCCCTATTTACATTCTTGCCTATAAATAAAAGCATTGACACTCTAAAAGTTTGTCTATGGAACAAATCATTGTGTGTAGTATGAATGTATTGTTAGAAACTAAGAAAGGGTGCTTATTTATTCATTCTTTACACATATTTATAGAGCATCCCTACCTATATCAAATTTAATTGCTATAAGTGCTTCAGAAGTAACTCTGAAGAAAATGGCCAAAATAACTTTGACATTATGGGCTTAGTTTAAGAACTATGTGTGATATATGTGAAAAAAGACATTATAATAGAACACATAAAATTTCATCTAGTGAATGAAAATTATAGAGTCCAATGTATTTGTGGCAGGTTTTCATGCTTTTTTATTTGGAGACTGCTCAAATTGGCAGTAAAAAAAATGCATGTAGAAGTGGATCACAGGTGATTTGAAAGAAGAATGTAGAATAATGGAGGATTCCATGGGGATGATAGCAGGAGATGGGAAGGAAGAATAGAGGAAGAGTTGGCAAAGGAATAACTAACTCTAATGAATGTTAAAAAGTCATGTGTAAGCCTACTATTGTGCAAACTTCCTAAAATATATCCATGTGTAAAAAATTTAAATGGAGCTGTCCTATACTTGGGAGAGTCTGTTTCTAATAGGTATTAGAGGCTAATAATTAAAAACTCAGAACCAGGAATAGACTATCTATTTTGGAGTTAACTATTCCTATAAGTTTCCTACAACCCTCAATATTGCAGGCTACTTCCAATGTTCTTTAGGATCCCAAATGAATAATTAGACCCTACTACAGAAGATACCACATATTCAAGGCATGACATAGGAAATTTAGTTCTTGTATCTACCTAGAATTGGTTTCCCTATTATCAAGCTCTTTTAAAAAAATCTATACGTAACTATGTGGGTTTTTTGTACTCACATTTTTATACATGAAAAAAATGAACTTAGGTCACATATCCACACATACAATCCCAAACTCTGAGCCACTAACCCTAATATGCAGACCTGACAAAAAGTTATGGTAATTCTACTTGTGTGATATAAACTCATCATAGTCACTCACTTCCTCAACATGATTAAAAAGTTGGTGAGAAATGAATCCTTCTCTGATAGCTCTTTCTCAAGCCTTCTGTGGAGTTAAAGAGTTAACAGCATGTACTACTACTTGAAAGTTGTTCATGTCTTGTGTAAGAAGTTGGGGTGTGAATTTGGTATTGTCTAGCTTTTATAGTGTGAAAAATTTATAAATTCTTTCAAAAGAGAAAGGTAATAATCAGTTTTACCCAGGTTTGAATCATGAGTGCTACATTAACAGCAAACTGGATGGACATATCCACTAGTGAAATATGTGTGTAAATGCTGAGAGAATAATCACTTTCTGATAGGATTTCATGTATGAATACAAACATTTGTCACACCTAACATGGTTCTTGGAGAGTATATATGTCACAGGTCCTGGGGAAGTATCCATGACTGTTTCTCTGCTGCATATTTAGCATTAAACTGACTCCTAATGACTTTTTGTTATTCTCATAGATTAGTGCACTTCTAAAACCTTCATCATAGATGCCTCTTTTAACAGTATGTAGCCAACAGTTAGAACTCAAGAGACTGTGAGATCTCACTCCTAAATGAGACCTCTACATCATACCTTGTCTCCCAAGTCACAGGGACCGAAAATAAGTAGAGCTGTGAATTCTGTAATTTTCAGACGTGATGGATGACTACATTTATAACAATGTTTTCAGGACTCAAATGGTTCCTTGTTCAAATGAAGTCACAGTGATTGCAATTGTATCTACCGGAGCTGAGTAAGATCAAGCCTGCCAAGATCCAAGCAGGAAGGGATGATGTGGTTGTGAAGTTCCACCTCTAGTTGAGGAAATATTTGTAGTGAATGGTTAGTAGGATAAACATAGTAATTTTTTCTTCAAGATTGCAACCCCTAAGAGGCAACCTACAGTAAGTGCGTAGCCCTACACTTATATGTATATTGGCAATACATGGACTCTATAGACCAAAGAATTTTAAAAAATGAAGAATAATAAAAATAAAATAAGAGAAAAGAACAGAAGTTGTGAGGAGATAGTGGAAGAATAGAGGGAGAAAGAATTGTAGGGGAAAATAATGGAGGAATTTGATCAAAACACATGGTATATGTCTATTAAACTTTCAAAGAGTAACAACAAAACAAAACAATACTTTATGCCTCTAAGTAACTGCTTTTGCTATTAACTAATTAACAAGTACTATAGCTGTAAAGCTGGATCTCTGGGGTAAATCACTGGGAAACATAACATTTTCACATTTTACTCAGGCCTTTAAGATTACCAACTCAGGAAATCCTCTTGGGTCATTACCAGTTGGCTCTTGTGACATCAGTATGACCTATTTTCCAACCTCTGTGATAGAGAAGGCATTGTAGAAAAAGCCACCACTAGAAATTGTGGTCCAGAAATGTGGCTTTTCAAAACTTGGAGGAATGATGGCTCTTGATTAATTTTCCAAATTAATTTTCCTCACCACCAAAATGCCAAACCAATAAGAAGAGAAAAGAAGGTTTTTTGGTTTTTGCTTTTGTCTTTTTGGTAACTTGGGCTATACACCTTCACAGTTTATCTATGTCACTTGTATTTGCCCTTCTGTGAGAGTACAGAAGAATCAGTAAAGTCATTTCTGAGATCACATATACAAAGGTAAATATTAAGTTGAATGCATGAATTTCTTTCCACATAACTATCTCTGAACAATACCAGCTTTTGATGTGCCTTGTCTCTTCTCTTTTGAGATTACCAGTAAGCCCGAAGTAGGAGGTAGATGGTTAAGTTAGAAGTAGAACTGAGGTGGTATGGAGGCAATAATGGTAATTGCTTCTCTGAATATTATTCCTTAAGAAATGGCTTCAAAATATTTATGGTTATTTCTGTACTACAACTCACATAAGGTATGAAAAGTAAAGGCATAAAAAATTTAATATTAGTTTTATTCTTCTACTCTGATTCGTAATCTCCTGTTAATGTAGAAAGTTCAAGAAGGCTGGGATTTTATTTTAATGTTACTATTTTTACTATTCTTACAGATATGACCTAAGAAAGAATGGGTTTTGGAAATGACTCTTTGGTGAAAGAATTTATCCTGCTAGGCTTGACACAGCAGCCAGAGCTCCAACTGCCTCTCTTTTTCCTCTTTTTGGGAATCTATGTGGTTTCCATTGTGGGGAACCTGTGCTTGATAGTTCTGATTGTTTTGAATTCTCACCTGCACACTCCCATGTACTACTTTCTCTTTAATCTTTCCTTTGTTGATTTCTGCTACTCCTCTGTTATAACCCCCAAAATGCTAGTGAGTTTTGTGAAACAGAACATCATCTCTCATGCTGAGTGCATGACTCAGCTCTTTTTCTTTGCCTTCTTTGCTATTGATGAATGCTACATTTTGACAGCAATGGCTTATGACAGATATGCTGCCATTTGTAAGCCCCTGCTTTACCAGGTCACCATGTCCCATCAGACCTGCTACTTCATGATGATGGGTGTGGTTGTGATGGGGTTTGTGGGTGCTGTGGCACACATCATTTGCATGATGAGACTCACTTTTTGTGATGGCAACATCATCAATCACTACATGTGTGATATACCTCCCCTTCTGAAGCTCTCTTGCACAAGCACTTCCATCAATGAGCTGGTGGTTTTTATTATTGCGAGTATTAATGTAACAGTGCCCATTCTGACTATCTTTATTTCTTATACTTTGATCCTTTCCAATATCCTCAGCATCCATTCTGCAGAGGGTAGGTCAAAAGCCTTCAGTACATGTAGCTCCCATGTAATAGCTGTTTCTATTTTCTTTGGATCTTTAGCATTCATGTATCTTAAGCCTTCTAGTGCATCTGCAGATGATGATAAAATATCTACCATCTTTTATACCATTGTGGGTCCAATGTTGAATCCTTTCATCTACAGTTTAAGGAATAAGGATGTCCACATTGCAATGCGAAAAACTTTGAAAAAAAGTATGTTTGCCTAAGAAGAATATCTACTTGTTATGAGAATAAAAATCATACGATATGTGATGCTTACAATCAGGGAGAGGACTGGAGAAATAACTCATTGGCAGAGTATTTGCTATTAGCATGAGGTCCTAGTTTTGACACACTGTCTTCTAAAACTTCAATGACAGCAGTAATTAATATAACTCAAAATTCCAGTAAATATGGCATTTTATTGAATCAAAATTATTTAACATTATATAAAATTACATTAATTATGGAGATTTCAGAAGACAGTAAAGGATGATTAACTAATCTTTTTTTATGGTAGTGATATAAATTTATTGTATAATTTACTAAAATCCTCTGTATCTGTTTTCAGTATTGTAAAGTGAACAAACACATTTTTGAAGTCATCTACCAGTACAGTACACTCTAGAATTAGAAATCATAAGGCTTTAAGTATAAAACACTTACTGTTATTAGACTTACAAATGATAAGATCCTGAAAAAAATTTTAAATGTACCCCTTTAAAATGTATTTGCCAGTGTGTTTGTGTGTTTGTGTGTGTGTGTGTGTGTGTGTGTGTGTGTGTGTGTGTATGTGTTCATACTTAAGCTTTCTTGATTGCTTGGCAAGTACTCTTCCATTGACCTATGGTTTAAGTATAACTATGGGTTCTTTGATTAGAGTACAATTAAGACTCTCAAAAGTCTTATGTTGCAGTACCCTAAATCTACTGATTTCAGTAGTCTTAGTGATAGCAGTTCATTTATTTAGTTAACAAGCTTCTGGAGACATTTGTAGATTTCATTTTGGAAGGCTCATTTGTTTCTCCAAAGGATTAAGGATAGAGAAGAAATGCCCTTTTCACTTTTCTGTAGAGTCTAAATCAGTTTGGTAAAGAGGAATTGATGAGTCTTTTGTGATTGCAGCCTGAAATGAAACAATAGTTTAATCATTAAGGATACAGGGAAAATGTATAAGTTTTTATACCCATTAACCTGAGGGTGGGCATGTGAACATTAGGGCATTTTATGTCTTCATTGGGAATGATTTGACTAATCAAGTTTACTAATTATTGTTAAAGGAATCTTATCTTTTTATCAAATAAATTATATACCACCTTTTCTTAGCACTTGGTATTTTCCCTTTTATAATTTTTTTATAATCTCTTACAATTTCTATATACAATGATGGAGTGTATTAAAAAGCAAATATAAACTGATGGTCTATGTCATTTTAGATATTCAGATATCTAGATTTTGGTAAAACATTAAAAATAAACCTTTGAAGAAAGCTGAAGATGTGTATTATTACAGAAGGCTACTGGCTAGTAAGGTGGTTAAAAAATGAATTTTTATGTCTTTGAGTCTATATGGAAAATGAGACACAAAGACTTGGAAGAATGTAACTGTACTGAGAATAACTGTCTTATTTTCTTGTGCTATCTGTTAGGAAGGGCTTTTTCTAAAGAGGTGGTAGGTGACTTGACTGAAGACAGGGTTGCCTATAGAACATATATATGCAGAGGGAGGAGCCTAGCAGATATTTAGAGGCAGTAAAGATCTTGATGAGGAAAAAGAATGGTTTTATAAAAGAGATAAGTGCTATGTGAAAAAGCTAAGCCAAAGAATGTACACAAATGTGTGAAGAATAATTAATATAAGGTTGACCTAAGGTGTTGCAAGAGAAAACAATGAATATAAATAAGCACTATAAAAACCTTGGTGACGTCAAGCAAACAACAGAAACCTTTTTCTTTATTCTCCTTAGTCTGAAGCTCAACATATGTTCTTTTATTATTTATTAATATTTGCTCAGTGTCCACTGAAACAGCTGTAGGAATTATATAGGATCCCTTGATCCTGTCAATTTATGCTTTCATTTAGCTATGGAAATGAAAAGACCAGTGGAATGAGTCTCTGTTAGAGTCTGGATGCTGCCAGTTTTGACGCTTTGTCCTCTCAGTCTCCGATTTTGGACAGACAATAATAAAACTGTTGTGATACACACTGAATAAATGATACACATTTAAAAAGCACTACATACTGTGTTTTAAATATTGTATTCCAGGTAAATAAATGTAATTTTTCACATGCCTTCTCTTTCTCAGTATTTCCTTGATGCTCAATAGCTTTTCACTGCTTATTTATGTCATGCTTTGCTTTAAGAAAGATTCTATTTTATATCCCAGGGTGTATATAAAATTATGATGCAAGCCAGGCAGTGGTGTCACAAGCCTTTAATATCAGCACTTGGGAGGCAAAAGCAGCCAGATTTCTGAGTTATAGGCTAGCCTGGTCTACAGAGTGAGTTCCAGGACAGCCAGAGCTATAGAGAGAAACCCTGTCTCAAAAAACCAAAAATAATAATAAAAAAATTATGATCCTTTTGCCTTTGTCTCTTGAGTAATATACCACTACTCCATGCTTTATAACTTCTATGCTGATGATAGTCTGCTGACAGTTCCCCACAGTCGCAATTGCTAGTATCTGTGGAAGCAACTGATCAAAGCTATTGGTTTTACTGTCACTACAATTGAGTTGAGGGAGAATTTGTATTAATAAACACTTGGAGTTAACTAAGATTCATTTATATCCCAAGGGCGGGACAGTGGGCTGTTCTGGAAGCCTGGGTCCAGTTGAACTACCACCTTGGAACCCCAGAGCACCCATTGAGCAGAGTAAATTTGTTCACAAGGGATAGTAGGA
>JADRCD010218590.1:11090-51721 GCA_019843815.1 Montemys delectorum
GAAGAAGAAGAAGAAGAAGAAGAAGAAGAAGAAGAAGAAGAAGAAGACGAGGAGGAGGAGGAGGAGGAGGAGGAGGAGGAGGAGGAGGAGGAGGAGGAGGAGGAGGAGGAAGAGGAGGAAGATGTTTTCAGGGAGTTTGTACAGTTGGATTTGAAAATGTACCATAAAGTCACATCATTCGTAAAAGAAGTATCAAGCTCATCAATAGAGAGGGGAGACCTATGAAAAAGTTAGTAATGTATGTGAAGACTTAAGATGTTCAAGACACCACATATTAATAAGACGTAAAGAACGATTCCTCAATGTATAGAAAATAAAAAAAAAACCTAGTAGGGGGAAATATTTGAATTTTACTGAGCATCTCCTATTAAAATATGCTCTATAAATATTAAGTTAAAATATTTTTAACAGAACTACTAAGTACATGAGATTGCACTATACGAGGACATTTGACTTATAAGGGCAAATTTTTTTCCATTAATTTTTTTTTTTACTTATTCACTTTATATCCTGATCACAGTCCTCCCCAGTTCTTATTCCCCCCTTCCTTCACCCCCTCCCACTCCCATCAGAGAAGAGGGAGGTCTCTCCAGGGGAACCAACCCACCCTGGCACCTCAAGTCATCAAGTACATCCTCTCTCAGAGGCCAACAAGACAGCCTAGTTAGGGAAACAATCCACCAGCAAGCAATAGACTCAGGGACAACCCATACTCCAGTTGTTGGGGACCCACATGAAGGCCAAGCTGCACATCTGCTACACTTGTGCAAGGAGGACTAGATCCGGCCCATGTATATGCTCTTTAGTTGGTGTTTCCATCTCTAAGAGACCCCGAGGGACTAAGTTAACTGACTTTGTTGGTCTTCCTGTAGAGACCCTATTATAAGGGGAAATTTTTAAAACTGAAAAATAATGAAGGCTAATTTACATAAAGAAAGCGACTAATATTTTAGCCTTAAGGTAAGGAAAATTAAAACATGAATCACCAACTAGAAAATTATTCATAATAAATATTGTACAAATGGCTTTGTGAGATGCACATGTTCACATGTACCAGTATGTGTGTGTAACAATACATACATGTGAAGGTTTGAGGTCAACATTGGCTATCACTTCTCAGAACCCATCCAGATGGTTCTTTGAGTCAATGTCTTTCACTAGAACACAAGACTCACCAGTTAGCTTAGGCTGCTTGCTCTCTCAGCTTCTGCCTCCCAGCCCCGGGATAGTAAAGTCATGCCACCACATTTAATGGATACTGGGAATTGAACTTGGTCCCCAACGCTCATTTGCAAAGCAATCACTTGACCTCTTAACAGAGTCATCTCCCCAGGCTTAAGAATTGTAAATGGTTACAATTCTCAATATAGGAATAACATTTACAAATTCACTAGGATACACAAAGACCATAGCAATTATAGAGACAAAAGTACATATTTATAGTTAATTCCTAAAAGAAGAAATAAAAATACACTTTAAAAGGCCAAGCCTAACTCATCAAGAAATGCATATTAAAATAACAATGAGGTAATTCAAGAAATCATAAAAACCTAAAATGAGTTTGTAGGAATCTAAGAGTAAAGCAAATGACTATTAATACAAATTCTTACTACTTCTAGCTCAGTGTATGTTGGCAAATTGTTTAATCCCTTTAAGCCCTTACTGCTAATTTTTATGCAACTAATAATTGAAATGTACTGTGTTGCTTTGAATATTCAATGAGATGGACAGTGTGGAGCCCCACAGTCTTGCTTCAGTACATATGTAGAACTCATGCAAGAACTATCACAGACTGTGTTAGTAAGTTACTGGCATTCTACTGGTGCCGAGAATACCACACAAAAGGAGGTGTGCCTCATCCTGCCCTCCTTGGTCTTCTAATTGTGTCAGACTACTAATCAACAGGTATAATCCTGCACAGTCAGTGATATATTAATACAGTTGCTTTAAAAAGCTCACACGGCAAGAAATAATCAAATCTGAGGTAGGCAGAGGAGTCAAGGGTACAAAGTGCAATCATGTACATGCGTGGGGCCACCAGATGGTTCAGAACCCACAAAACAAGCCTGACCATCTGAGTTCAAACCCTGGGACTCATTATGGAAAGAAAGAGCCAGTTCCCAAAAATTACCCTCTGACCTCCACAAGCTTACTGTAGCATACACACACACACACACACACACACACACACACACACACACACACACAAATAATAATAATAATAATAATAATAATAATAATAATAATAATAATAATTAAAAACACATGTGTGACACTGGTCTTATTTGTTTAAAAATACTGCTGAGTTATGGAAAGCCACACTATTCAAAATGCAGAGAAAACTGAGTGTGGGGCACCCGTTCCACACTGAAGCTGTGAAGTGACTCATGGCTGCACTGACAAGCCATCTGAGCCCATTAAAGCGTCCTTGGCATCTGTGCACTTGGTGAAGAAATTTTCTAAACAAAACTCAGGTGTGAAAGATGAGCAGTTGGATTTTTCCAGGCTTAGTGTTTGCCAAGTAGATGTGAGGAGAAAGAGCAGATAGTGTCTAAAGAGAGATTGTAGCAATTGGACATAAACTCTCAGTAGACTGGGAAAGGAGGTGGGTGAAGTCATGCAATCTCGGGTCTGGAGAGTCAATAGTCACAGATAAATTCACATGTAAGAGAGACTATGCCAGTGAGCTAATGTCTGAGTTTAATCTCAATGGTAAAGAAGAGGACAAAGTACAGAAGATGACCATATAAGAGTTTAAAAGTTGAAGGGAGCATAAATGAGCCAAGGCCCTAGCAAGGGTCAAAGATACCCAGCATATGTCCCTAAAAGATGGATAGACGCATCGGCTCATTTAAGATGGAGCCAGACAGGAAAAAGAAAGCTCATTCCTCAACTGTTCCATTCTTGAGAGTTAGGAACAAGAGATGAGAAACATCCTTAGTTTAAATCTCCTATTTATCTCCACAAACACAAGGATTTTTTTTTTTTCTTACCAAGTAAAGTTATGATGCATTGTTCCCTGCTAGTAGCAGTTCCCGTTGGACCATGTGGTACCATACTTGAATTTTCAGGGATATATATTTCAATACTAATAAAACAGAATCCATCCTAGATACCTTTGGCCTGGTGAGAAAATGAACTTGGGAGGGAACTATTAAAACCTAGAGTGAAAAATCTCTCTGTGACATATTTATGTCATTAGATTAGAAGGTTCTTTCCAGATCATAACAATTTTTCAATCCTAGAACTAAAAAGGAAATGGTGGAAGACAAGAGAAAGACTGTACAATAGTGTCTAGGAACTACAACAAATTTGTAGAATGTTTATGTGGGGGGAAGTGGTGCGCACATATGCATGCGCGGGGGGAAGTTGGGGGCAAATATTTAAATCCAGTGTCTTTCTCAATTGCTCTTTACTTAAGTTTTGAGCCAGGTTCTTTCAAAGACCCTGGTTTCATCAATTCAGTAGACTGGCTGACCTGTGAGCAGTAAGGAACCCTGTCTCTGTATGTGCTTACATATGTGCACTACTTTGTCTATCTATCTATTATGGTAAGCTGAAATCAGGTGCCCATGCTGATAACGCAAGCATTTTACCCACTAATCCATCTTTTTGGACTCAGAATGTTTTGATCTCAGAAACTGTGGTAGGGAAATTCCAATCTCTTGTAGCTTTCCTGGTGGGCATTCTAGTTCAATTTATCAGTTCCAGGATGTCTTTGAAATATTTAACTTATAATATTAGGAGTAAAAAGTTAATCTGGGTATATAAAAGTAAAAAGTAAAGTTCTATTGGGTCCTCATTCATTTCATTAAATAATCTTGAAATAAAGAACAATTTATTGCTTTTGGGAGCCATCTGCTTGAACCAAGTATAAACTTATGGTTGGTTGGAGTGGTAGATGTTTTCCAGTACACAATCCATTGGTATTCTTTAATTGCCCACACTCTAAAGAGAAAAATTTTGAAAGGGACATTATAATTGAGAGAAAAAAATATTGAACATATGATCACTGGCTTGTTGACAATTTCTCCTCCAAAGGAAAACTTTACTCTCCTTATACATTTATTTCTTGGAACGCTCCTCAACTTTCAGCATCCTGAAACCTATACTCTGTGGGATCTCCAATGAGAATACAAGAGGGTAACTGTGGTTAGCTGTAGACACTGGAAACCTGCCAATTGGGCTCTTGGGGACAAGGTTCTTAGGAAGAAATCAATATTTAATTAAACATTTTCTCCAAGAGACAAGTCATGTGGACAAAATATAAGCAGAAAAATATAAAAATCAAATGGCAGCATATGTTATACGAACTTAGCATATCTACAGAATACTTCATCCAAACACCAATGAATTCTATCCATTTTACTCACGAACACACAAAGCCTCTCTAGAACAGACCACATAATGGGACACACAGCAAAACTTTATACATTGGAAAAAAGTGAAATAACTCCATGGATCTTATCTGACCATAATGCAATAAAACATAAAATTGGCAGCAAGTAAATCTCTGGTAAACACAGATATTCATGACCAACTTGTTAAGAAATAATGAATGAGTCAAAGAAGAAATAAATAAATGTCCTGGAACGAAATGAAATTGAAAACACAGCACAAGAAAGCCTCTAAAAAACATTGGCAGCCGTCCTGTGAGGAAAATGTGCAGCTCCGGGCGACTGCATTAAAAAATCAGAAAGGTTACAAGTTAAATGACCTACTGGTGCAGCTCAAAAATTTGGAAAAACAAGAACAAACCAAATCATATCCCAGTTGATGGCAAGACAAAATAAAAAACAAAACAGAAAGTAATGAAATAGAAACAAAGAAAACAATATAAGGAATCAATAAAGCTAAGAGTTCTTTGAGAAGATAAAAAATCAACAGACCCTTGGCCCAACAAATGAAAAGGAAGAAAGGACCCAAATTTACAAAATCTTAAGTAAACAGGAAAACATTATGACACCAAACAAACTCAGAATGCCCCTAAAACATATACTCTAACGCCGGGCGGTGGTGGCGCACGCCTTTAATCCCAGCACTTGAGAGGCAGAGGCAGGCAGATTTCTGAGTTCGAGGCCAGCCTGGTCTACAGAGTGAGTACCAGGACAGCCAGGGCTACACAGAGAAACCCTGTCTCGAAAAACCAAATAAATAAATAAATAAATAAATAAATAACATATACTCTATTAAGTACAAAAGCATTTTAAAAATTAACAAATTTCTAGATTTAGCCAATCCACCAAAAATAAGTAAAGTGTGTGTGTGTGTGTGTGTGTGTGTGTGTGTGTGTGTGTGTGCGTGTGCATGTCTTTTATCTGTGGATTCAGGGAAACCGGGAGAGGACTGGTAGCTCTGTCATCTGCTGAAACCAAATGGGCAAGTAGAACAAAAGGGAAGCCATGTTGGGACTCCAGAGCATGGCCTGTCCCAGAGCAAAAGGCAGTAGCTTTAAAACCACATGCAACATGATCTCACTGAAGTTAGGAATGAGAGAGGGATTTCCACCATCCCCACTTCTTTTCAACAGTGTGCTTGAAGTCCCAGCTGGAGCACTAATGCAAGAGATTTTAAAAGTTTAAATGATGTATTTTTATAATGAGATTTTGATATTAATATTAGATCTTGGGGATAAACAAAAACGAAAGGTTATGGTTTAATCATAGTATATTGGTGTGTCACATTGACAAGGGACAATTGTGCTGATTACTCTTTTGTAAGGGAGAACAACAAACTACTTTCTAGTTTGGATTTAAAGCTAATCCTACGCAATGAAAGCCATACCTGCCACTGTTATAGGTCCAAGAACCTGTGGCTAGACTGGCTATGGGTCTTAGGGGAAAGCCCACTACTATTATTTTGCTAAACGAACACATGTTATGTCTTAGTAACTAACTGTCTAACTTATAGTAACTAACTGTTATACCTATAAATTAATGCATCTTCCAACTCTCTTCAGACAAGCTACTTACGACTGATGACAGTTATCACACAAACTCATAACTAGAAAATGTGTGAAGAATATGAGTCTACAGAATACTTAGCTCTAAATAAAACATCTATATCATACCTCCTTCTCCCTGGACTCAGGGATCAAAATGCCCAGAAAGAGTCAAAGATGCTCAATGACTGTGAGTAAACACGATTTCCTGGACTCATTTTCAAAGATTAGGAGAGTCGGGTATAGTTGCTCATAAGGATCCACAGTAGTTGTGATGGCACAAGATCTGTACAATATCAATCAAGACAAAATATTATCATGGAGAAAGGAAGTAGGCATAGAGTCCCACTCTAGCTGAGATGCTATTGACGTGACCATTGCTGGGAGAGCCAGTTTTTCTAAGAGTGTAGTCCCTGGTAGGTTTGCCATGCTCTGCTGGAAGGCCACCCATCCAAGATTTGTACTTGATGAGATTTTTAAATGAGCACACAAATTTGGGTTGGTAGTGAAGGAGGGGGTCAATCCTGGAGAGTTGGAGAGGGGACTGAAGACAATCAAAACACATTTTGATTGAAATTCTCTAAGAATTAATTTAAAATGAGTAAAAGAAAACCAATTTTGCCTCCACCAAAAAAGAAAAAAAGAAAAGGGTAAGTAGTTGAGGCAATGGATATGTTAATTAGCCCAGTAATACTATTCTACAGTTTATAAATCTTCTTATCACTTTTATCCCATAAATATGCACAACTGTAGTTTATTGGCTTATAATAAAAACAAATAATAAAGCTAGAGCTTGGTTTCTTTTTTCTTTTAATTTAAACATCAATTTTTATTTAGCCCAGCTTCATATGTTATACACAGAGATTGGGATCGCTAATGATAGCTAAAAAAATCGCTTTAAATATATCATAATACCTTAATAATTAAGGACTTAGAGAACTTAACAAAGTCAAGTTTGTTGTTATTGCCTGAGATGAGTTCAAGTTCTAAGATCACAATTAAGAAATTATGTCAAACAATAAGGAAAAAAATAGGATGTACACACAAATAACTTACTCTCTATATACCAGATACTATAAATCAGTTTATTTCTAGCAACATAAATATATGTCATATGTTTTCTGTAGAGAGAATATCTTGTGTTTTGTATGGATGCATCACTTGTCAATTAAAAACCCTATGGCCTATGGCTTAGGAAGGAAATAGAAAGTGGAACATCCTGGAGGTAGAAAAGATTCAGGGGTAAAGCCAGGTGTGACAGACTCACCCAGGAATATATTACAAGATGAATGCATTATATGTGAAACTACCTCATCTGATGTTTCAGGAATTAACTAGATGTTTTCAGTGTTTCCAGAAAAAATGATCCTCACTTCAAAATGTGATTGCTGATCATAAGAACTTCACTAAAAAAAAAATAATAACAGCAGTATTTGTTCTGTCTCATCCTCTGAAATAAATAACAGGAGATGGTATTCAACTTGACAGAGTCACAGCAAAGCCACTGCAGAGATGCGTAACCCCCACCTTAATTTGACAGCTGAGTCTCTGAGACTTTACTCTGGAATACTTGTTGACCAAAATATTTCATGAATTACTCCTAGAGTTGTTCATGAGAAATAATGAAACCTACCGCACCAAGTGATTCTTCTCTTTGGGATGCCAGAGTAAAGTCCTGCAACACTTGATTAAATAGCAGTCTCTATGGAGATAAATTTAGCAATGATGATTTGACCAGGAAAATCTTTTTCTGGTAAGATATGTTAGAAGAGGCACAAGCACTAAGCATTCATTTGTCCTTTCCCTCCCTCGGGTGACAGTCTAGGAACAGTTTATCTACCTTTATTCTTGACTGCAGAATAAATTGCAGATAAGCTGCTCCCCTGCAGATAATCCTCCTCTGTGATTTCTTGAGACCTGGTCCCTCTGTTTCTCTAAGCTTTTGCTCTGAGAAGAAATTCTTCATGCTTAGGGGAGCTGATCATAAGATGACTCGTGTAGAAAGTGGGACTATGACTTGACATCTTTTACCTTTAAAATTATTCACTCCCAAGGAGAATAAATCATTTAAAACACCCCAAAATATCAAAAGTTTTATCTGAGCAAATATTTTTGAGATTTGAGAGTAAATTAAAGTAGAAAATAATAAGAGTTTAAATCAAGAAAAGAAGAAGAACCAGGCAGTGGTAGAGCATGCCTTTAAACCAGTACTTGGGAGGCAGAAGCAGGCAGATTTCTGAGTTCAAGGCCAGCCTGGTCTACAGAGTGAGTTCCAGGACAGCCAGGGCTACACAGAGAAACCCTGTCTCAAAAAAAAAAAAAAAACAAAAAACAAAAAAGAAAAAGAAAGAAAAGAAGAAGAGGAAGTGCTGGAAGCCAAAGAAGAAATGAGAAAAATATCAACACAAAACCTACAAACAAATTTTACTTTTATAAAAGGGAGGGACCTTAGATGAAATGCCCTAAAGTGGGGAGAGGGAACTTGTAGAGTCCACATCCAGTAGAAAGACAGGGCATCAAGTGAAGGGATGGGGTTGCCATCCCACAGTCAAACACTGACCCAGAATTATTTCTGTCTAAAAAAACTGCAGGGGAAGAAAGTAGAGGAACCTGAGGGAAAGGAGGTCCAGTGACAGACTCAAATTGGAATCCAGCTGAAGGGGAAGCCCCAAGGCCTGACACTATCACTGATATTAGGGTGTGCTTAGAGACAGGAGCCTATCACGTCTGCCCTCCAAGAGGCCCAATGAGCAGCTGAAAGAGTCAGATGCAGATACTTACACCTAACCAATGGACAGAAGCTGGAGACCCTGTAGTTGAATTAGGGAAAAGCTGGAAGAAGCTGAGGAGGAGGGCGACCCCATAGGAAGACCAGCAGTCTCAACTGACCTGGACCCCCAGAGATCTCTCAGACACTGAGCCATCAACCAGGCAGCATACATCAGCTGATATGAGGCCCCAGACACATATACAACATAGGACTGCCTGGTCTGGCCTCAGTGAGAGAAGGTGCACCTAACCCTTGAGACCCCAGAGAGTGGAGGGGTATGGTGGGGTGGGGGGGGGGGGTGACATCCTCTTGGAGCCAGAGGGAGGTAGGTAGGTATGGGATGAGGAAGAGTCAGAGGGCAGACTGGGAGGGGGCTAACAATTGGACTGTAAAAAAAAAAAAAAATATATATATATATATATATATATATATATATATATATATAATAAAAGTTTCAAATTCAGCATGATGCTAATTCATATTGTTGACCAAAATGGCACCATCTCTATATGCCAGAGTTAAAAAATAATTAAATTGTTTTGCCTTTTAACATGTTACTTGTCCAAAAGCAGCAATATTCCCTTTTCAGTCTTGAATTTTCAACTAAAACTATGCCTGGGAGAATCAGAAGAATCCAAAAGAAAAATGTGGATGCTTCAGTCCTTCTTAGAAGAGGGAACAAAATACTTATGGGAGGTAAAGGGTGGGAGGGACTTAGGGGGAAAGAGAAGAAGTGGAGAGGGAAAAAAGGTAGGCAAGATCAGGTATGGGGAAGAGACAGACCAGAGAGGATATACAGAGGGTCAGGAATTTGAACAGAAGTGTGTAGCAATGAGGGATGGGGATCTGGGGGTAGCCAGTAAGTCCCAGATGACAGGAAAGCAAGAGGCTCCCAGAACCCAACGGGGATGGAATTAGCTGAAATGCCCAACAAAGGGGAGGGAGAACCTGTAGAAACCATATCCAGAGGTTAGGCAAGCTCCCAGTTGGGGGATGGGGCACCCACTCATCTTGAAATTCTTAACCCAGAAGGGCTCCTGTCTAAAGAAACTACAGGGACAAAGCATGGAGCACAGACTGAAGGAAAGGCCATCCAGAGACTGCCCCACCTGCGAATCTATCCCATATACAGACACCAAACCCAGACACTATTACAGATGCCAAGAAGCACTTGCTGACAGGAGCTTGATTTAGCTGTCTCCTGAGAGTCTCCTGTCAGAGCCTGACAAATACAGAGGTAGATGCTCACAGCCAACCTTTGGACTGAACATGGGGACCCCAATGGAGGAGTTAGGGGAAGTAATGAAGGACCTGAAGGGATTTGCAACCCCATAAGATGAACAATAATATCAACCAACTAGACCCTTCCAGAGCTCCCAGGGACTAAACCACCAACCAAAGAGTACACATGGAGGGACCCATGGCTCCAGCAGCATATGTAGCAGAGGATGGCATTGTCTGGCATCAACAGGAGGAGAGGAGGCCCTTGGTCTGATGAAAGCTTGATGCCTCATAGTAGGGGAATGCCAAGGTGGTGAGGTAGCAGAGGGTGGGTGAGAGGGGGAGCACCCTCATAGAAGCAGGGGGAGGGGATAGAGTTCAGGAGGGGAAACCAGGAAAGGGAATAACATTTGAAATGTTTATACATAAAATATCCAATAAAAAAACTAAATAAATGAGATCATGGGGAAAAAAAGAAAATTTGCACGTTTGCTTAGGAGGCACAACTCTTGGTCAACATTTGCTACTTCCTCTTACCTGTGTCAATGGAGCGTTTGCTGACTCCTTCCCACAAAACCATTGAGGTGACTCTATCAGCCGTCAGGAATCGCCCCTTAGAACATGAAGCATGGATGTCAGGTCTTAGCCAGAGTGTGTGCTCCCATGCACAGCTGCAAATCTTGTCATACAAACCTAAACCCCTCTTCTGGAACAGCAGCTGCCCTTTTTCCAAGTCCAAAGCCAAGACTTTTTTGACAAGAGCTACTGAAAAGACAGTCTCAGGGTAAAGTTTAGAAGCAGGCTAGATGAGGGTATTTTGTTTCTTCTTTCAAAGCTGAATAGAATTTTATTTTCTAGGTGTTTCAAAACTCGATCACTTCTTTTTTTTTTCTCCACTCACATATCCCTACCTCTAGGACTGCCTGTCTTCCCCCACCCCATTAATTTACTTATTCACTTTATATCCTGATCACTGACCCTTCTCCCTCTCCCTTCCCATAAGTCTCTCTCCCCATTCACTCCCCTTCTCCTCTGAGAAGGTAAACACCTCCCTCCCCCAGGTACTGCCAATCCTGGCACTGCAAGTATAGTGTATTCTCTCCCACTGAGACCAGACAAGACAGCCCAGTTAGGGGAGCAGGATCCACAGGCAGACCTGCTCCAATTGCTGGAGGAAACCTTCATGAAGACTAAGCTACACATCTGCTACATACGTATATAGGTACAGTGTGTGTATGTTCTTTGGTTATGGTTCAGTCTTTGGGAGCCCCACAAGGATCCAGGTTAGTTGACTGTTGGTCTTCCTGTGGAGTTCCTATCTCCTTCAGGACCTTCAATACTTCCTCATCTCTTCCATAGGAGTTCCTGAGCTCCGTCCAATGTTTGGCTGTGGGTCTCTGCATCTCTGTTTCAATCAGCTGCTGGGTAGAGCCTCTCTGAGGACAGTTATGCTAGGCTCCTGTCTACAAACATAACAGAGTATCATTAATAATATCAGGGATTTGTTCTTGCCCATGCGTTGGGTCCCAAGTTGGGCCAGTTATTGGTTGGCCATTTCCTCAGTCTTTGCTCCATTTTTGTTCCTACATCTCTAGGATTTAATTACTTCTTTATCATTGATTTTAGCCAGCAGCCAGCATATACAATAATGAGTTTGGTTGATACTTGTATGCATGTATATCATTGTCCCTTGATTTTATATTCCTTTCTCCCCACCACAGACACAGACTGCCCTCCTTGTCCTTGTCTGTACCTAACACCTTATAACCTCACAGTTTCCCTTTTAATTCAAGTTGTGTTTATAGAACATGAAGACTAAGCTACACATCTGCTACATATGTACATAGGTACAGTGTGTGTATGTTCTTTGGTTATGGTTCAGTCTTTGGGAGCCCCACAAGGATCCAGGTTAGTTGACTGTTGGTCAACTTGAATATTGAAAATATTTTTAAAGATAGAAATATACCTTAGAATTGAATTAAAATTTAGATTTTTGAATTTGAATATAAGAATAAAAGAAGTTTTTATTTATTTTTCTTTTTACTGTACTTTAACCTCAAGTTTGCAGGGAATGTGCCTACAATACTTCCTAACACATTATCTTATCACTTTTGGTAAAACCTGAAAATACTTGTGATGTGAAAAGTTGATATTTCCTATGTATCACTTCTCACTTTGCTAATATCTCTCCTCTCTTTCACTTCTTATCTCTGTCCTTTGTTTGGAGAGTATTCCATCATTTGATTTTTAAATTGCCCTTGTCTTCTTGTTGCTAGTCCATGGGAGGGTTAGAGCTGAATAGCATTTTGTACATTTTCAAATGATTACATTTGATTGTCAAAGGCACCCTGTGTCTCAAGCCCAGAAGATAATCCCACTTTCTGTTCTCTACATACTTGAAATCACACACTCACTAGGTGGTAACGCAAACACTTACAAGAATCTTCTAGTTATCTTTAACTTCTTCCAGAGACACCAAAGAAAGAGAGACTCTTCCTTTACTTTTCTCACTTCATTTAGTTCTAGCAAGTAGCAAATGCTAGAGGAAGAGGGGTCCATAGTACGTGGCCTGAATCAATGATTAAATGACTGCCATACTCCTTATACTGTTATGAGACCTTATACTTTTCAAATTATTGTTATATAAATGAACTCCTCTGCTATATATATTTTATGAAGTAGAAATATGATTACGTTGGCCTTTCATGTTGCTGATAAATTATAGCTGTAATGTAATGTACTTTCTACGTAAGGCTGAGGACCAGAGTTTGATCCCCAAAACCTTTGTCAAAAAGTGAAACATGTTGGTGCATGCTTATAATCCCAGTGCTGAGAACAGAGGGACAAGTAGACCACTTGTGTCTACTAGCCACCACCCTACAGTATTCAGCAAGCTGCAAGTCTGTAAGCAAGATGCACAGTGCCTAAAGAGCTAGAGGTTGGTGTGGCCTACATAAACATATATACACACATGTGGGCTGAACACATACAATGCAAAGTTATACACAAAGGAAATGGTAGCTCCAGGGAGGAAAAGAAACATTATATGTAAAAAGTCATGCTACTCTTGGAGTCTAACAAATAAGAACGTGCAAAGGCCTTATTAAAACTTTATGAACTTGTGAATTATTCTTTACCATACAGTTATGGTCAAATGAATTATTACAATCTCTATCATTGTACATCAGCCCAAGGTATAAATAAATAAGATGATAGATAGATAGATAGATAGGTAGATAGATAGATAGATAGATAGGTGAAAGATAGAAGATAGATAGATAGATAGATAGATAGATAGATAGATAGATAGGTAGGTAGATGACAGATAGAAATTGTTTATGTCACATAGACTGTTGAGATATGTGTACAAATATTTCACATATCTTTACTAATGGATTTCTGCTAAATCATATCTCAAACATAATTACTGTTCCTTTTAAAATTTAATACATAATTCAAAGATCAATGTTTTTCATAACTATTTAAGCTAATAGCCCCTCCTGTTCTGTATTAATATTCATTCACGACACAAAATATCTCCAAGACATTGCATGCCGACTGCACACATGCTCATATGCACATCGTCTCTTTGCAATATTCATCACGAGTCTCAGCCTTACCTTTGGCCCTCCAGATGGCCCACTGGTTCTATTCAAATGAACTCCAAGACTCTCCCCTTCTAATTGCCAGCTGCCAGCAGGGGTTGTTGATGGCAGCTGTTTCCCCCACCCCCCCCCCCCCCCCCCCCCCCCCCCCCCCCCCCCCCCCCCCCCCCCCGCCTCAACTGCAGAATCTAAGCCTAGCTCAGGTTTGAGAAGTCTGTAAGCTCTTCCTCTGCCTACCTGCTCTTAGTCACAACTGTTCCTGATTCAGAAAGATCTATTCAGAAAGAGGAAAGGAAAAAAACATTAATAATTGAAAACAGCAAGAGCAAATGATAATGAACAACAGGAAATACCCTTGTTAAAACCTGTAACTCGGTGTTTCGGTCTCTGATAGAAGTAAACTGGGTTGTGAGAGATTTGGACGACCAAGATAAATTTTTTTTTTAAATTATCTTAATAAAGAACATAGAATAGATGATTTTTTATAAGTAGTGAAGATGAGGGATACAAAAAGAGAGAGAGCAAGAAGAGGAAGAAGCAGGGAAAGAAAGAGGGATGGAAGGACAGACAGAGGAAAAATACACATCACTTGTCCACAGGAAACATAAGTGGGAACTTTGGCTGACTGAAAAAGATATGGTTGTCCTCCTATGCTCTATGCTTGGTGCCCGTTGGCCTCACCTTCACCCCGAGCATCTCCTTACTCCACCTGCTCTCTCCTTCGAATCTCATAATGTGGCGTCCTGTACTTTCCCAAAGCCCACCTGTTCCCACAATAGTTGCCTTCCCTGGGCCCTCGTTCCGTGTGCTACCACATTTTATTTTGATTTCTTTATGTGCAAATATACTGTAAATTTATTAAGGCATATTGAATGTAACAGGTTACACTTAAAATATAAGGCATATATTATAGTATGTTCTATAATAGCCATATTCAATCCAATGTACTAAATATAGTGTTGTATACTTAAATTATTGTCTCCCAGAAGGTGATACCACACCTATCATCTGAGAGGATTCCAGTGCATGTTCCTAAATAGCAAAATGAATCAACGAATACAGATAAAAGACAAAATTGTGTAAACGCTTGGTTAAAAACGCAAGCTTTAATTCAGTTGTCTGGGCTCTCACCCCTTCTTTATCAATCACCAGCTGAATATACTTCACTACAGAGAACAAATTTCCCATAAGCCATAGGATGCTTTAGTAAGGATCTTATCATAGTTAATTTTATATGTCAACTTGGCTAGACTATGATGTCTAATTTTTTGGTCAAATGACCAAGGAGAGCTGACTGTACAGGTATACTCCCGAAATTCCAGAGCCTTGGAAACTGAGGCAGGAGAAGCTTGATGAGTTTGAGGCCATCCTATGTACCATAAATAGTAGCAGGCCAACATGGGCTACAGAATGAAATCTGTCAGAGTGAAGTGGGGAGAAAAGGAGAGAGTGTGTGTGTCAACTCTTATCTGAGTTTAAATGTTCAAGTCCTACAAATTTCAAACTTTCTATTCTTTACAAATTACAAACACCAATGTCTTAAAATAAATGCCTATATGTAAGTGGCAGGTGATAAAGATACAACACATAGTATGTGACATTATGCAGTAGTTACATTGTAAAATACTAGAATATTTATAAATAGATTATCCTGTATGTAATACTGACTTGCTTCTCTGAAAATGATGACATGGATCTGAAGGAGGAGGGTCCAGTTTAGTCAGTAGCCAGGCTCCCCCCAAAAAATGGAAAGCCGGATTCAAGCTCATAAAACCCAGCGTAATTCAGATTCCTTCTTACAATCGAAGACCGCATCAGCAAGTGTCCATGGCTACCCCTCTTAGGACTTCTCTTCATCAACATGGCTCTGCTACTCACTTTGAGTCCCTACCATTCCCCAGTGGATACAGAGAGAGTCCTCCTTTATTTGTCCATTCTCTCCCTGTGTCTGCTTGGTCACAGTTCCTGCTTTTCATCCTCCCCCTCTTTGCTTCCTCATGACTCTGAGAAACACAAAACCACCCTGTGACTTTTCCCCGAGCAACCTTTCAATACGTACGGTTTCTGTCCTCCTTATTGCAGTGTCTCACACTTTACTGTAAGAGGCAATCGAGTCGGAAAAGCTCGTCATTCCAGGCCATATGGTCCAGACCATGAGCACACAGAACCGAAATAAGGAGCTGGAATTGGGGCTGGTAGTCATAGAGGCCAAGTTCAACTGTCTGAGACCGCTTCCTCGGATGGGGAAAAGTTTCCTTAGAGTACAGGATGCCATGCCACTGTCTACAGAAGAGGAAAAATGCTATTTTCAGAAAAAAAAAAAAGCATAAACCACAAGCTGATGACCAGCATAGGGAAGTCTCAGTGCACCCACATGGAGGAAGCAGTTGCAACCTTCAACAGCAATAGCATGGGCTTCTTCCACCTTTACTTGGTCCCTTTGGGGATGACTTTCCAGCTCTGTTTTTTATAACAGGAAAGAGACTACAAATGAGGACTGGCTAGTGCTCTTAGTATTGATAAAATGCAATTATATGGTACTGAAAGAATTCATGGTGTTTTAGTGAGTCCTATTATTTTATTCTATTTCATTAGAGAGCACATAGAAATGTTAATTAATGGTTTCAGGATGAGATGATATTTGATTAGGAATAGTTAAAATTCTTGTGGGATATTCAACTACACCACAGAATGGTTAAAGATTTAGCTCAGTGGTAGAGCGGTAGAGCGTTTGCCTAGCAAGCACAAGGTCCTGGGTTCAGTCCTCAACTTTGAGAGGGAAAAAAATATGTCACAAACTTTCTAACCCCCTTTTAAATTCAGTTCTTTGGTGTTCTATGAAATCTCAGACAGACTTTATATAATCACAGGAGGGCCAAAGAGATGCCTCCTAGTTTGAGGAATATTACCTAACAAAACTGTGGCAACAGCACTTCTGAATGCACAGACTACAGAGATTGTGATGGCACGGGCAAGGCATTGGGCACTTCCCATCTGAGGCTGTTCATATTTCAATGGACTTTATATTAACATTTTTGCTTCCAGGTGCATTAGCCACACTTCAAGTGCCCCATCTCTAAGGCAAACGCTATTCTGTTGGACAGTGCACACATAGAACATTTTCGTCATCCCAGAGAGTGATTGATGGACATGGACAGACATTCTCTCTAGCTTGTTGAACAGAGCCAGTGTAGCATGCAAACTGTGCTATTGATGGAGAAGGGTATGGGACATGTTCTTACCACACTTCTCCCATGGAAATATGGTGTTGGGATTTCTAGAAAGATACTTGTAGAGAGAGTTGCCAGGAAAAAAAGCTATGAGTCCCTCTCCTCAGATGGTCCTTTGTTTTAAAGTAAAGGACCTCCAGCCTCGGCTAGCCTTGAATTTACAATGTAGCTGAGATGACGTAGGACTTCTGATCAGCCTCCCCCCACTTGGCTTATGTAGTGCTGGGAATCAAATTCCTGGTTTGGTGCATGCTAAGCCAGCACCCATTCGACTGTGACATGTTGAGCTCAGATACTGAATTTTTGAAGAAGCTGTTTTATTTCCTAGAAAATGAAATGTCCACCCTGGATGATATGTCCAGATCACCAGAGCACAGGTCCAAGCCTTGCTTGGGCCAGCACACTGCTTCGTGAGAAAGGTGTGCCTGAATATTAAGATACAAGACAGATGCAAAATCCAACATTTCCTTATGAGATGACTACTCAGAAAATTGGTGATTTTCTAGATAAATTCTACAAGCTCCTGAGAAAGAAATCATGTGGTTGAGATAAGGAATGGAAATGTAGAAGGGGGAAGAAAAGTGGGCTCCATCCAAAGCTCGGAAACCCTTTCTTCAAGGGCAGCAATGCTATTGGGCAGTCTTGAGAAATTTTACCCTGGTGTTAGCAACTGTGCTAAGTTATTAACTTAAACAGCACAAAGGAAAGCAGGCTAGAACCACTGATGAAAATGGGATTAAAAACTAGGGATAGATACTAAAGGAAGGACAAGCCAGCCTGATATAACCGTCTCCTGAGAGGCTCTGACAGTACCTGAGTAATAACAGAAGTAGAGGTTCACAGCCATCCATTGAACTGAGTACAGGGTCCCCTATGAAGGAGTTAGAGAAAAGACCAAAGGAGCTGAAGGGTTTGCAGCCCCTTAGGACGAACAACAATATGAACTAACTAGTACCCTCAGAGCTCCCAGGGACCCAACCACCAACCAAGGAGTATACATGGTGGAACTGATTGTTCTGGCAGCATGTGTATAGTAGAGATTGCAAAGTCAATCATCAATGGGAGGAGAGACCCTTGGCCCTGTGAAGGTTCTGTGCCCCAGTGTAGGGGAATGCCAGGGCCAACAAATGGGAGAGGGTAGGGTGGCAAGCAGGGGGAGGAGGGAGGCAACAGAGGTTTGTTCTTGTTGTTTTTTTGGGGGAGGTTGCTTTTTTTTTTTGAGGGGAAACTGGGAAAGGAGAAATCATATGACATGTAAATAAAGAAAATACCTAATAAAAAATCCTCAGATATGATCTACTATTACCTAAAACAAAATGCTTATTATTGGACTCAATTGTTTTTTCATTAACTCTGTGCCCACCCCATCCACTGATTGATGGATGACATGCTGGCTAGTCTTGTGTCAACTTGACACACAAACTAGAGTTCTCTAAAAAGAGGGAACCTCAGCTGAGGAAATGCCTATAAGATCCAGCTGTAAGGTATTTTTCTTAATTAGTGATTGATGGGAAAGGCCCAAGCCCATTGTAAGTGGTGCCATCCCTGAGTTCTATAAAAAAAAAAAAAAAAAGCAGACTGAACAAGCCATGTGTTGCAAGCCAGTAAGCAGTACCCCTCCATGGCCTCTGTATCAGCTCCTGCCTCCAGGTTCCTGCCCTGTTTGAGTTTCTGTCCTAACTTCCCTTGATGATGAACAGCAACATGGAAAGTGTAAGCCAAATAAAACTTTTCCTCCACCAAGAAAAAAAAAAAAACTAGGGATGGAAACAACCCAAAGCCTATGGTTTCCCTAGTTGACAGCTACAAGGACAAGTATCCCAGTGCCCCATCAAAGCCAGAAAGGACAAGAGATGCTGGGAGGCCTGCCTGAGCTCCGGCTCTCACTGTCTTGTTTGGTCAACAATATTAGGAATCACATTCTTTCCTTTTAACCTTCTCATAGTGGGAAATACACTGTAGACAAGAGAAACATTTCGCTTTCCTTGTATTGTTTACCAGCCAAATTCTCTCACTGTTGGCTTAAAAATGGAGTGAGCTTTAGTGCATGTGTACATAGACAGCACTTTGTCTCTGCTGACTCCAGTTTACATTGTTGTCTCTTTCGCCCACAGAATGCCTGGCTTGATGACTAAATAACAAGGTCCCCATCCCATAATGCTCTTTTCTGAGTGTGTTCTGATACACCAAGGGCAAGGTGTACAGTTTTTCAGCTGCTGTTGCTTTTGCTGCCACATTCCATCCAAGAAAAGTCACCTTGGATGAAAGACATTACTTCACCAAGTTGACACATTGACCATTTTCAAAACTGCTTCATGCTGCTGCCTTTTTCAGCCTATGGGTACGGTTCAAATTGAATGTTAGCGTCAACTGTGTTTAGCAGTGTCTCTGCCTGTCTTTCATTCGTCAAGATTCTTTTCCCCTTCGGCTTTCTATTTTCTTATCTCTTGTCTGTTTTCCTACAACTGTAATATGTGCCTTCTATTTGGGGTGTCTTTTCGCCCCATATTCAATTTGTCTGTCATGTTTTAAATGACTATGTTTTAGTAAATGACAGCGTTTCACAGATAGCTGCTGGTAGAATAAGCTATACCTGGCACCTCACCTTCCATTCTATCTCAAATATAGTATATTGAACTTTAGTCGTTTGGGTTAAATTTTCTAGGGCCATTTAGAAATGTCTGAAAAGAAGGGGTCTGATGATAAATGCTTACTGACCACCTTCGGGGAAGAGGCTGAAGCTAGGGAAAGTACCTGATTTACAGTGTTGACTGATTTCCATGGCATAAATTTCCTCATTGTGTATAATTCACGCTGCCAGCGTGACCTCAACCAGTTCACACGATGTGTAAAAATGTAACAGTTGTCTGTGTTGAGCCAATGTAATTCAGGTCCAGCAGGCTACTGCAAAGCTGTAACAGACATATAAAATTCGAAGTGCTATTGGAACAAGTCACACAATAAGTGTTTCAATTATTTAAATTCTGGGTTTTTTAAATAAGGTGATATCTGAAAGAATAACCTCTAATTTGGTAATTGAAAAAATTAATAGGAGCTATTTGTCTACATAAAAATATAGATGAGGTGAATTAACTTGGTTCAGTTCCTCTTTCCACTCCTCTAAAGTCTAATCTCAAATCAAAAAAAAAAAAATCATGTAAGATTAGAGCTCCAGTTTCTATGATTGCCACAAAAAAAGCCAATCCACAGGCCAGAAATCATTCCTGGGCTGGACTAAGCTTGAGGTGGAGCATTAAAGTGTCAGACACTCCCAGAGCTCTAGATAATTTACTAGCTATTGAGAAATCCTTTGGCATTCAGGAAAAGTTACAGGAATGCCTATTCTCTGTGCTGGGAGAGTACAGAAATTCTAAGAGTTGCATTTGAGAGCTGCAGATTCCATAGATCTAAATATCACTTCTATTCAAAGCCAACTTAGAGCTCTGTTTAGTCCTAGTGGGCTCATATCAAACAGAGAGTGAGACAGGTTAGAGGTGGAGAAATTATTTTGAGAAATAAATGCTTCAACACCAGTCACATCACTTCAAATGCTTTCATCAAACACAAGGGATTCTACACAGAGCCCACTAGTTAGAGATGTCCAGTGAAGGACAAAATGAAGACTGTCTAAAGAGTGGTTTGTAACCAACACATTACCTTCATACCTGAAATATTTAGACTAAGAGAACATCACTAAAGGTTGATTCTCTACAGATTTCAAGAATATTAAGATATAATGACTAACTTGAACACCAATGACATATTCAGGAGTTGTCTTCAATTTTCTGAAAAACCACCGTGTTGTCTAGATAGACTGGGAAACTGCTCAACTTGGGAGGAAATAAACAGAAACAAATCTCCTGTACAGCATAAATAAAGATGGGGGACATCATGTTAATTGACATAAATCAGCTACAAAAAGATGAACTCCATGTGATCTAATTTGCATGTCGGATTAAGAATAGTTGCATTCACAAGTGTTGAGAAAAGAATTATTGCTATCAGAGACATTGAGGGTTGAGAGTGAGAAAGATATCAGTCAAAGGATACAAAATGTTATTAGATTGGAGGAAGGGGGCAAACACGATGTTCTATATGTAAAAGCAATTGCCACATGAGCCTGGTGTCATGAGTTTTGGCTCTAGACCTCACGGTGAAAGGATAGAACAGGCTCCCACAAATTATGCTCTGGCCTTCATGAATGCTAAGCCTGTACACCCACATACATATCAAACATTACACACTCACACACACAAAATGATGATAATGACAGTGATGATGATGATGATGATGAATTAAAAGTTTTAAGATGAAAGAATACACTCAGGTTCTATTTACAGCATTGTGACTATAGCTAATATTAATATATTCATTATATACTTCAAATCACTTAGAAAGTATATTTTAAGTGTTCTCACCTGAAATAAGTATCTCACACAACACATACAGGAATTTGGTTGATGCGGACATCCCATCACAGGCACTTCAAAAAATCATATTGTATATAATAAATATATGTAATTTATATTGGTCAGCTTAAGCAAAATTTTTGTTATCCAAAAAATAATTAAAATTTTTAAAATGTTAGTGATTTTACTAAATCTTACAGATACTAGATTAAAAATAAAATAGAACTTGCTTTTATAAATTGATACATCATTCTTGAAAGTTGTTTATATTTGTTAAGTTAGACACTACACTGAGAGACCTACATGAATGTGCTGGCTAGTTTTTTGTCAATTTGACCCAAGCTATCATGATCCAAGAGGAGAGAATTTTAATTGAGAAATTCCTTCATAAAATTGGGCTATAGACATGCCTGTAGAGCATTTTCTTTATGCTGGCTATAGACATGCCTGTTCCACTGTGGTTGGTGCCACTCTGAGCTGGTAGTCCTAGGTACTATAAGAAAACAGGCTTATCAAGCCATAAGAAGCAAGCCAGTTCACAGCATCCCTCCACGGCTCCTACCATGCATCAGCTCCTACCTCCATATTACTGCCCTGTTTGAGTTTCTGCCTTGGCTTTTTGCTAAGGATTGTGACTTGGAGACTAGGGATACATAAACCAGATAAACCCTTTTCTCTCCAACTTGCTTTTGTCTATGATGATTCACTACAGAAATAATAACCTCAGTAAGACAGAGTGATTTATTTAATCTTTCTACAACTCTATGAGGTACATACTCTGATACATATTTTACAAATTAGAAGACTAAAACTTGGTCAGTCAGTTACTTACTGGAAGTCCTACAACTAAGCCTGGCAGCCCCAAGCTGGAACCCACACATGACCAGAACCCCCATGTTTAGCCAAAGTCCACCTCAACCAAAAACATCGTGTATTATCTTTGCCCTATCCACCCCATCATTACAAACTTAACTCAAGTTAATAAACCCAGGCTAGAACAATTACAGCAAAAGATTAGAGATGCTATGAAGTTTAACAGTTCAAGAATGTTGAATGGCCTATTCATGTAACTGTATCTCATTATACAGAATAAATCTGTGAATGGGGAACAAGCTAAAAGAAATAACATCAATATGTTATCTCTAGCAATCTCTATGGATCAAGATACTATATCATTTCTACTTTTCATTCTAATTCTTTGTGTGTGTGTATTTTAGTTACATAAGTATTATTTTACAATGAGAAAAGAATAATTTTTAATTCGCCAACATTACGGCTTGCAATAATATATCCACCAAATAAAATAATGTGTATAGTTCTCATTGCCACGTCTCATATAGAAAGTGTTGAAACTAAGATGTGCCAAAGAACAATAACTAAAAGATAATTTGATAAACTTATAATAAGTTTAATATCAGATAATTATTGGAATCATGATTTAATGTTCAAACACATGAGCAGAGGATGCTGCAGCTGGTACTGTCCTGTCTGGGAGATGTGGATGGGTAGATTTCTCAGTAAAACAGGAAAGTGGTCAAGCTCAACTTCACCATGTCTCATCTTCCCTTGCCAAATTCTTTCAAAGATACCACATTTTATCTGCCTGCATCCCCTCACCTCTCTTCACCTTTACCTCTGTAACTTTTCCTCTTGTTCTAACAAACCTGACAATAGCAGCTTAAGGTGAGAAGTCCTTGTTTTGGCTAATGGTTTCATGGGACTTCACCCATCATGGTGGAGACTCTGTGCAGTGGGATTGTGAAACAGATCTCCACATTTCACTGATGCAAAAACTAGACTAGCAATGAGGCTGGGCTATGCCTTTCAAAACCCCTCTCCATGTTCCTCAGAGAAGCTCTACCCAGCAGCTGACTGAGACAGATGCAGATATCCACAGACACACATTAGACAGAGGTCAGGGACTCCTGTGGAAGAGTTAGGGGAAGGATTGAAAGCCCTCAAGGAAATTGCAATTCCAATTCCAAAGGAAGACCAACAGTGTCAACTAACCTGGACTCATGGGAGCTCCCCGAGACTGAGTCATCAACCAAAGAGCATACACTGGCTGGTCCAAGGCCCCTTACACATATATAGCAGAGGACTACCACATCTGGCCTCAGTGAGTGAGGATGCGCTTACAGAGACTTGATGCCTCAAGTTGGGGGTATAGATGGGCAACTAACCTCTCAGAGGCAAATGGGGGCAAAGGGGAAGGAACTCTGCAAGACAGAACCAAGAGGAGGGTAACATTTGAGATGTAAATAAGTAAACAAATATTTTTTAAAAAAAAAGGTTTCATAGCCTTCAAAAATAGCCATGATCTAAGGACCAAGTGTTCAAATATATGAGCCTGTGGGGAACATTTTACTTTCAGACCACAACGCTCATCATATCCAAGTCTGCTACCCCTGATCTCCTCCCCCTACTCCACAGAAAACTATCCTTACAACTGATGTCAATATTCTCTCTACTCTCAAATCTCTTGTCACATTTGATCCTTGTGCTTTATGAATGATCGTTGAACTACAACTGATTCTTTGAGCATCTCTTCTCTTGAACCCTGGAACACACTGGGTGCAAATACACTGAGTTGTGTCTGCAACAGACATTACCCTATGCATACACACACAACACCTGACCCCTTGCTAACACAGCAGCAGTAAGTGCAGCTGTAGGTCAGTCCAAATGAAGTAGGTCTCACTGTACTTCCCTATAATTAGCTTCAGATTTGGGTACAATCAGTCGGATTGTATGGGCCGGTACAAACTCCTCTTACTACTTAACTCGTGCCTTGGAGTTCAGTTTTTGATGTTTAGCCCTGTGATGGACATTTTGTGATAAGGGTAAGGGAGTTTCCAAAAGATGAGGCAGAGCCTGTGCACGAAGGAAATGTTGAAGAACCCAACTCTGGCAGCATCTACCCTGACTTCCTGTATGGGTTCTCTGAAAGTTTAAGTCACTGTTGGTGAAAAGCTCATATTCTAGCAATCAGAGATGTCTAAAATGATATTGGCAAGTGCTTTCTTTCTGGCTTCCCTACCACATCCATCTGCTCTGAGACACTTTCCCGACCTTTGTCACATTTTGTGTGTTAGAGCTCTGGAACTTTATCACTGATTAGCTTCTCTTCTTAATTTTGGACTTTGCATATATGTTTATAGGCCATACATAAATATGCATTAAGGACGCACTAGGAGACAGATTCTCTTTTGGCTTCTGGATTTATGCGTACGGATAAGGTAAGACAACTGTAGTCATCAAGCAAAACAATAAAAAGGATTAATATACAGTATATTAGTTCCCTTTCTGTGGCTGTGATGGAACACGATAAACATAAGCAATCCTTGGAAGAAGGAACGTTTTTTGGCTTATGATTCCAGAGTGATAATAATACATTGGAACAAGGAGGCATGGCAGCAAGTACAGTGGCCAGAGCAAGAAGCTGGGAGATCAGCCGCAAGAGCACACAGAGAGTGAACAGGCAGTGGGCAGAGGCTGCAGAGCCACAGAGCCACCTCTACTAATGTACTTCAGCAAGGCCGCTGGCCTCCAAAACCTCCATAAACATGGCGACCAACTGGGGACCAAGTATTCAAATTCCTGAGTGTATTCAAACCATGACATATGCTCTGTACAGGTTCATGGGGGTGTGGGGGACAGGGGAGTCAGCTTGAGAATATTTCCATGTCTTTGGGTTTGGAGTGCTATCTTTTGTAAAGATGCCCAATCTTTGCCTCTTTTCTATATTTTCTTTTTCACACAACTTACTGACCTATCTTAGCCATCATCCCTACATGTGTATGGTATTGAAAAAGCATCTAGTGAAGTGACATAGATCCAGAATGTTCTTCATAAGGGGCTTACCTCATCTTGAGGGAGTTGTAGAGAGTTATATCCTTCTAAGGATTTCTTAAATGTGTTAACACAATGTTTTATTCAATATATGAGGTAAAGTTGAAAATTTCCTCTGTGTATGGTTTTATTTCCATGTTACACGTTAGTCTGCAGTATCTCTTATTACATATGAGTCTAGATATTCTCTTATTTCTGCTATTTCCTCTTTAAGTAAAGGTTATTTAAATTTTTCTTTCTTAGTTTTACATGATTTAGTTTTTCTGATTATCTTTGTTAATGATTTATATCATAACTGAGTATGTGATGATCTCTATATTATTTTAATACCTTTTAAAATTGTAGAACTTCCATTATGATCCAGGATACATCTATTATATACACTATACACATCTTGATCATGTTTTCCCCTTTCCCAACTCCTCCCAGATCTACTTCCCCACCTCCCTACCCACCAACTTTATCATCTTCCCCACCACCTCTCCCCCTCCCTCTCAATCTCTCTGTCTCTCTGTCTCTCTGTCTCTCTCTCTCTCTCTCTCTCTCTCTCTTTCTCTCTCTCTCTCTCTCTCTCCCCCCTCTCTCTTTCTCACACACACACACACACAAACAAACAAATAATTAAATGTACACAAAAGCAGAAAGGAAAGATGGTAAGAGCCAGATATGGTGAATGACTCCAGTGAAGCAGTGTCTTCCAGACACAAGAGGACTGACACACATGAACTTACAGAGACTGTGGCAATACACACCATAGCTATGTAGGTCCAAACTTGATGTAGTCCCCACACATATATATAAATATATTATTACACAGGACTGACACACATGAACTTACAGAGACTGCAGCAGCACACACCATACCTATGTAGGTCCAAACTCGATGTAGTCCCCACACTGAGAGGGAAAAGTGGGTCCCACCCCTAAACAAAAAGCTAGTTGAAAATACTAACTGCCAAAGGGAAAATCAGTTTTCTTCAATGGATGTCACTGAATGTACATCAGCCACAGTCTAGAGCAGGCCCCATGTCCAGGCCAACACAAACATGTCCATGTTTGTTTGGTTGTTGTGAAATCTTGTTTCATTTTGTTTTGTTTTAGCATTTGTTGTCTTATCAGTTCTGTGCTTGTTTGATACACCCATTTTTTTTCTTTTTTTCTTTTTCTTTTTCTCTAGGCAAAATCAAGACTGGCCTATAAATTTCCATTCTCCTGCCTCAGTCTAGTGCTAGAACTGCAAGCATATACCAGCATTTGTTCTAAAAGGAAATATTCCCTGCAGTTATTGGGTATTCTATATGTGA
Source organism: Montemys delectorum (assembly GCA_019843815.1). Classification (NCBI taxonomy): domain Eukaryota; kingdom Metazoa; phylum Chordata; class Mammalia; order Rodentia; family Muridae; genus Montemys; species Montemys delectorum. The sequence goes on from JADRCD010218590.1 coordinate 37,423, forward strand.
TCATTAGATCAAATCTGTAGGCATACTGCCCAGACTTTCTCTTTATTAATTTTGTTATTATGAAGACAAGTAGGTTAAAATCTTCAACTGTGATTTACTTACTTCACTTCACAGTTTTATAGTTTTGCTTTGTATATTTTGAAGCTGTATTATTAGGAACATCCAAATTTAGAATTGTCACATTGACACTGGTCATCATACATGTCTTCTTTCAAGAAGTGCTTTTACCCTTAAACCTATTTTTAAAGAAATTAATCTAGCTACATCTACTTTCTTTTGCCAATTTTATTTTTTCCATGCCTTTAATTCTAATCTTTTTCATTTCTATTGCTTGTTAAACAATTGCATAAGACAACTTCCACTGAAGTGCCCTACTTACAGTTTTGCTCTCCAGAATAAGATTATTCACTTCACAAAAGAAACAAAAATCACAACTGCCTGTTCAGAAATTGCAACCTGCAGGTTTGAGGATGATTGGCTGACTGTGGTGGGTTCAGTCCTATCTCTAAGGACCAGTTCTTGTTTTCTACCCGGCGTTGTTAGATGAACACACCTGTGTGGGCAGATGCCAACCCAGGAAGAGGTAAAACCTTCCTGAAGAGTTTCCAGGGAGAGCAATTCTGAGTGTGGGGAGGGTGTGGCAAACCTGAGTCTCCACAAAGAGCAATTAGCAAAACAGAAGGAAGCCACCATGGACATCACTTGCTCTTCCACATGGGCACAGCCAAAAGGTTCCGAAGCCATGAGGATTTATTTACCCTTCCACAGCTAGCTATCTCATCACTGGATAATCTTTACCCTTGTGGGGCACTGCCAAACGTTTTCAGAAGAAGCCTGATTTTAGATTTGGGTGGAGAGAATGAGAATGACTGAGTTTGACAGGTTTGCAGCTAATTCTTCTGTTAATCTTATGCAAGTCAAATTAATTATGTGAGTGGTTTACATCTGCAAAGCCTCCACTCCCAAGGCAAGTCAGGGAAAGGACTCTACACAGCACTGAGAAGAAAATGATTGCAGCCTTTCTGTCCCTCCTCATTCAGCCGAATGTGATAACCTACTCCGGACTTAAGTCCTCCTGAGAACCAATAAATGCAAAGGGCTTTATGATCCATGGTCTGGTTGACTGCCACACACAGCATGATGAATGAGTTCTCTAGATGCAGAAATGAAAAAGAGTATAGAGTACTCTCAAATGTAGGGTACCAGAAATCGCTGCCAAAGTAAAGCACAAACATGTCTGGATCTCTGTTGACAATGCTTTGCCAACAGTCAAATCTGTACTAATTTCAACAGGTTCTGCCCAGGTTGGTACAGTCTGGAAGCCAGACTGGGTTTAATTTAAAAATCCTTAAAATATATATTATCCCCAGGAGAAGGTGATTTGATGACTGCCTAAACAACAAGCTATTGAAAGAGGGAGAGAAGGAGGATCAGCCGTTCACCATTGACAAATCACTTGTAGGTATAGCTATGTATATCTTATGCCATGCTCAGAACAGAATCTTGTAGTACTTCTATTTTGTAACAAGAAGCACAAAGAAGATGCATGACTTGCCAGGGTCACAGATTTAATAAGCTTTGGTGTCAGGATTCAAAACCAAGCACCCTACATTTTCAGCCTGTATCAGGTATCATCTGTGATTGCCAGTCTAGAAATCACATGAGAATCATGGCTCCAAACAGCCTGATTCTGAGATAGCTGAGATTCTGACAAACTATGAGACCTGGATAGGACAATGTGGAGAAATAAATGACAAAGTCAGAACTGAGCTACAGGATTCACGACATGAACCAAGGCAGGGCCACTGCGGGGCTACAAGACCATGCGATGCTCAAGGTTGTATACAGACACACACACACACACACACACACACCATACAACATTTCATCTTCTTCACAAACAAATCTCTTCTTCACCAGTTCCTTATCCTCTTAAACACATAGTAGGCACCCTTTTCTGTCTCACTGGCCATAAAGTGTTTTATTCAAGTTTCACTGAAAAGTGTGTGTGTGTGTGTGTGTGTGTGTGTGTGTGTGTGTGTGTGTGGCTGGCAATGGATCCCCAAGACCTTATATATACTAAATTAACACTCTACCAGTGAGTCCCAACTTCAGCTCTAAAGACTACTTCTCATCCCCTTTTTCCACTTCATTTCCACAATACCACAACTATTTTTAGTACATTTCAAGTTCTGTTTACCTATCTACCTAGATCTTATTTTATTAAATAAGTCAATATATGTTTTACCAGCTAAAGAAGAATACTCTACACATGGATAAGAACATTTGGCAGGGGGGAAAAAATCTATCTCTATCATCACAGTTTCAATTAACAAGAATCTGTTGACATGTGTTTAAAAATATGGTTACATAAGTCACACTTGTATGTCCTGAACGTCAGCATATTATTTAGTCATGTGCCACTTGCATTGAACCAGTTGGACAAGAAAACGAAGTGGTTTCTCTAGATAAGAAAGCAGGTAAATTAGGCACAGAGAAGTTTCACTCTTAGTGTGTACAATATAGAATTCTCAAGGAGTAGAGAAAAACTGAAAACAAAATCCATGATTCATATGGATTCATATCTCTCCATTCAATTCTCAGAGTTTCATTTCAGAGAACTTTATAATTGGCCATCACCAGTTTCACCATCAAGGGTTTATTTTCCAAATGTAAAATTATATCTGTATAAGATAAGCATCTCTAACCCAGAACTACTTCAGTGCCAACATGCTCCTATAGATGGGAATTCTGCACCTGACCTCAAGAGACAAGTTACTGTTCAAATGGAGGTATAGATAAAATAGTGAATAAAATTGTTCTTAGATGATGTATAGAAGGCTTATATGGAATATAAACACATTGCATGCTGTCCTACTGCCAAAATTTCTCATTATGTAAATATACTAACATTTCAAATCTTAAACACTTCTGGTCTCTACTGTTTTGGACAAGGGATACATGTTCTGATAACCCCGTGTTCCAACATGATAAAATGTGAATTTCTGGTTCTGTTTTCAAGGCTCCTCTACCTCCCCTGAAAGTACATTAGTAATGGTGCATAAAGCTCATCCTGATGTGCTGCTTTGTGTTAATTATCAGCTTGGGGTAATCTAGAATCCCATATGAGCCAGGTCTCCGGGCACACCTGTAGGAGATTCTCTAGATTAGGATCCAACTTTGGAGAATGTGGTGGGCTGTTATCTAGATGACTTCAATCAATATGAGATGACTCATCTTAGTTGTGGGTGGAACAATTCTGGGCAGGAGATCCTGGATTATACAAAATGGAGACAGCAAGCTGCACACTAGCAAGCATCCATTCACCCCTCTGTTTTCTGATTGTGCATATAACGTGACTTACTGCTTCAAGAACCTACCTGCTTGACTCCCCTGCCATGATGAAGTGAATTAAATCCTTTGTTGTTGTTGTTGTTGTTGTTGTTGTTGTTGTGTTGTTTGTGTCCAAGTATTTTATCACAGCACCAGAAAAAGAAACTAAGACACCTATACAACACCAAATAATCTCTTCATAAAATCCTTAAATTGATCACCATCCACAAAGACATTTTTCTTCCCAATCCTAAGGTCCAAGAATTAGGATGAGAATCTCCTGGGAAAGGACATTTATATCAGCGTACCACAGAGACCAAGACCAGGTTCAGGAGTTTAGATATCAGCCAAGAAAAATGATGGAAAAGAACTGGAGTTTTCCGGCAACCTTACACAGGCCCTTGTGTCACTGCCGGGTACTAGCAGATGTTTGGAGAGCCTGCTCAAGGGCTCGTTCACAATGATGCTTGCAGATTAATGGATTACCTGCCTTCAAGCCAATCGCTGACTAATTAAGCATCTGATCCCCTTGCTGTTTCTCTGATAATAAAGATATTCGCGGTGAGAAGGGGTAATATTTTTACCTGACACTCAAATAGGACACTCATGTTCTCTGACTGTACAACAAGGATTTTTATAAAAGCTTGTTAACTCCCCAAATTACCTGGAGAGCATTTTTTTTAAAGTGGGTATAAGAGTAGTGTCACTGAGACAGATAGCTACAAATTGGAAGACAGAATTTATTTCAAAAAGTCAAGTGATGCTCTGGGAATTCTCTGGCCAGAGTCTGGGTTCCTGGGGCTAGGCTCTCAGCTGCTAAGGTATGCAAATGTTCCCATCCAGAGCCCAGCTGCCGCGTGGAGAAATGTGCTGATGGAACTAAATTGGGATTCTAGAGAACACAAATCAAATTGTAAGCAAAATTACTGAAATACACCAGCCCTCCTTTGAAGCATTATGGGCCAAGCAAAGAAAAATGACTAATGGGTAATAATACACAGTCCTGACAGGAATCATAAACTCGGAAGGAAGTTGTATGTAAAATAATAATAAAGAATATTAAATTGTCATGAGGCCCTGTTGGAGACAAATGAAATCAGAACAGATTCTCCGTGCCAGTCACTCTCCCACTCCCTTTGAAAGTGTCCCAGGAATCTATAGACAAGGCTCGCTTTCACTGGTGTTGCCTTCCTGTTACAAAAGAAGGCTCACTCAGATCTGGAAACTGCAGATAAGGGATGCCCATGAAAGCATAAGGCCAAGAGGCAAGCAGGTCCATTGTCTACTGAGAGCCTAGGTAGAAAAACAGGCTTCCTTAAGCCACTACCTATAAGCGAAGCAAAGTGATGTGTTGTCCTGTGGGAGACATCCTTAGTTTGCTGGCTTTACATTTCTTTTGTTATAATATTGTTCTCTTTAAATATATATCTGGCTCTGAGGCAGTAGATCAGTCAGTAGAGTGTTTGCCGGCCAAGCAGGAGGACCTGAGCTCTACCTCAGTACCCTCATAAAAATTCAAGCCTGGTGGCAGGGATGTCTATGCCCAGTGATGAGGAGACAGACACAGGCAGATTTCTGGGGCTCATTGGCCAGCCAGCCTAACCTAATTCTTGAGCTCCAGGTTAGGAAAAGCCCTTGTCTCAAAGAAAGTGAACATCTCTTAATGAACAATATCCAAGGTTGGTATCTGGACTCCACACACACACACACACACACACACAAACACACACACATACATACACACATATGCACACACACATACATACACACACACACATACACACATATACACACACATACACACACACACACACATATACACACACACACACACACAAACACAGACACATACACACACACATACATACACACACACAGAGAACTCACACATGCATCCACATGCAATCATATACACATGGACACAAATACATATTTTAAATAGGAGGTAGTATTTCAATTTTCTGATTCATGTATTTTAATTTTAAAGTAGTACTTCGGTAGTTTAATTTGGAGGCTCTTTGAGAGTCTCATCACAGTAAAAAGTAACTTCCTTAGTTCTTTTTTTTTTTTAAAGATTTATTTATTTATTATTATAAATAAGTACACTGTAGCTGTCTTCGGACACACCGGAAGAGGGTGTCAGATCTCATTATGGGTGGTTGTGAGCCACCATGTGGTTGCTGGGATTTGAACTCAGGACCTTTGGAAGAGCAGTCGGTGCTCTTACCCGCTGAACCATCTCACCAGCCCACTTCCTTAGTTCTTATGGCCTCGTCTTCAGAAGTGAAGTTGAGAAATCTCCTGCAAAGTCCAGCCTCAGCCACTTGGCTGTGTAACTCCTAACAAAATCCACCACACTTCCAGAACACAAAAAGCCTCGAAGGTAGAAAGCCTACTTATATTACCTGTCTCTTCATCCTAGACTTTGTTGATCCACAATAGCACTTCTTAAATGCAGCTGTTCATGAAAAACACTTGGAGATGTTTATGTAGATGTTAGGAGTCTCCATCCCACCTGCACAATTGACTACAATTGATTCATGAGGCTAGGGCAGCCATATTTCTTCCTGTCCTCTAAGTGACTATCATGTGTGAGAGGGGTTAGAACCTTTATTCCACATCCTAGTTTGTAATACTCCTTTTCTTACGAGACTTTCCAGCCTTTAACCTTCCCAAGCCCAGCCTATGCTATCTATATATTGTGTCTTCGCTGACACTCTGCTGCTGGAAGCTACGGACCTGGATTGCTGTTCTCTAGACTTAACACGTTGCCTAGCCCAAATGCCATTCAACACTGTTTTAGCTCCTGGCTCCATTAGCTAATCCCAAAGATTCATTGGCTGTATTTCCCAACATGGCAAAACATCTGAGACATGGGACTTATGAGAATGAAAGCTTTCTTTAAGCTAATGTTTTCTGTAAATAGTCACGTGGACGTGTGGTGAAAAACCATCCTGGCTGAAGTTTATGGGGAGAAAACCTGATCACTTCCTGGTGACCAAGAGCAGAGAGAGAGGGAAAAGGACCCCAGCCCTAAGATCTCTTTCAATGGTACAATGATCCCCCCAATGACCTAACTTCCTCCCTGTAAGCCCCACCTCCCAAAGGCTCCAACCTTATCGATAGTGCCACTATCTGCTGACCTGGCCTTTAACGCGCATGACTATAGGTGAGCGTCCAAACTCTAGCACCTATTAGCTCTGTAAAGAGCCTTCCTGAGAGTGTTCTTACCCACTTGCCATTCCTCCCTTCAGTTAACCCATCTCAGGTCTGCAAGTCAGATAGGCTTTTCATTTTGCGACTCTATTATATCCAGGAAATATCTCAATATTTGAGCCAAATGTCGTATCATGACTATCTCTATCACAGAACTTCAGAACTCTATAACTGTCAGCACTGACAGCCAAATTGGTCTATGTCCTATTTAGAATATTTAGCAGAACTGCTAGTCTCTACTCATTAGGTCACATTGGCGCCTATACCCTAAGTTGTGACAATCAAACATATCTACAGATACTGCCAAATACTCCACGATAATAAGGAAGAAATGTTCACGTACTCCACTGATGGTTCCAGCCATATGTCAAATATCCTCAAAGTACTTCAATAAGGTTGGTTTCTATCAGAAGCAAGAAAAGAGAGACAGAGACAGAGAGAGACAGAGAGACAGAGAGACAGAGAGGCAGAGAGAGAGAGAGAGAGAGAGAGAGAGAGAGAGAGAGACTAACTTTTTAAAATGTCAAAGCCATAAAACATAGCAGCCAAATTTATAATATCTAGAAGCTGGAAACAATCCAGATATCCCTCAACAGAGAAATGGATACAGAAAACGTGGTACATTTACACAATGGAGTACTACTCAGCTATTAAAAACAATGACTTCGCAGGCAAATGGATGGAACTTGAAAGTATTATCCTGAGTGACGTAACTCAGTCACAAAAGAACACACACGATATGCACTCACTGATGAGTGGATATTAGCCCAAAAATTCAGAATACCCAAGATTTAATTCACAGGCCATATGAAGCTCAAGAAGAAGGAAGACCAAAGTGTGGATGCTTCAGTCCTTCTTAGAAGGGAGGACAAAATACCCACGGGAGGAAATAAGGAGAAAAATGTGGAGCAGAGACTGAAGGAAAGGCCATCCAGAGACTGCCCCACCTGAGGATCCATCCCATATGCAGTTACCAAACCAGAGGCTATTGTGGATGCGTATGAAGTGCTTGCTGACAGGAGCCTGATATGGCTGTCTCCTGAGAGGCTCTGCCAGAGCCTGACAAATACAGAGGTGGAAGCTCACAGCCAACCATTGGACTGAGCGCTGAGTCCCCGATGGAAGAGTTGGAGAAGGAACTGAAGGAGCTGAGAGGTTTTGCAGCCCCGTGGGGGGAGAAACAGTGTCAACCAGCCAGACCCCTCCTGAGCTCCTAGGGACTGCTCCACCAACCAAAGAGTACACATGGAGGAACCCATGACTCTGGTCGCATATGTGGCAGAGGATGGCCTTGTTGGACATCAGTGGGAGGAGTTGCCCTTGGCCCAGTACAGGGGAATGCCAGGGAGAGAAGACTGGAGTGGGTGGGTGGGTTGGGGAGCACCCTCATAGAGGCAAGGGGGGGTGAGGGGTTTCCAGAGGGGAGACCTGGAAAGGGGAAAACATTTTAAATGCAAATAAATAAAATTTCCAATTAAAAAAAAGTTCAAGTTAAAAAAAATTAAAGCCCACCCTGCTGCACACTTCCTCCAACAAAGCCACACCCACTCCAGCAAGCTCCTACTCCTAATCCTTCTAATCCTTCTCAAACATTTCTACTCCCGGATTACTAAGCACTCAAATATATGAGTGTACGGGGACCATTCTCACTCAAACCACCATAAAGTCTGTGGAAACTAACTCAGCGGGTAATTTCAATCTGGGCTGAAGTGATGTACTTTGAAATCTTACAGTTAACAACTGTGGGTGGCAAGGATGGAAAGACCGTAGGTAATAGATACTAGGTGAAGTTGGACAGGAGGGAGAACATCCAGTGTTCTATGGGACAGTAGGAGAATTCAGGTGGACAAGAATTGACCATATATTTCAAAATAGTAGAAAGTATTTTGAATAATCTAAATATGGAAAGCTGATAGATGTTTAAAATGATATGATAATGTTCTAGATCTTGTTATAATACATTATATTCATTCATCAAAATGTCATACTACCATATAAATATTGTGTCAGGTAGAATTAAAATATACATTCTAAAAATATAATCCAACTGTGACTTCTCCATTATATATGTTTAATTCATAAACACTGGCCTTATGCCATAAATAATGAAACCATTAAATTAATTTATAAAACACAAGAGTATTAATAGAAAAACATGAACCAGGACTTTCTTATCCTTAAAATGCTAACTTGGTTCCATGGGTCCAACCATAATTTTCACCCCAGTGAACAACTGTTCAGTTCTTTACCTGGCTTGTGAAATTTGAGTTATAATGTATTTGCAAATTTTGAAATTTTAAATTGAGTAGAATTTTATTTGATTTTAATTTGACTGCCAAGTCTTAATTATTTGACCTAGTGGAAAGGAACAAAACACCAAAAATAGGAAATTTAAATAATGTAGATTTAAACACATACTCACATATAGTTTTTATATTTCTTCAGGAACTACAAGGTCACCAAAAGTATATCAGAACTTATTTTGTGATTTATAACTCTCCCAAATGAGTAATTTCTATCAACATTCTTACATATCACTTCTGATTAACATTACGTTGATTTCCTATAGTTTTTTATTAAAGTAAATGCAAAATTCTCAAAAATGGTTTTAAGAACAGGGTTAATGTATGTCTAAGCACTCTTAGTCTACACAGGCATCCTCATTTCTTTTCCAGTTACATTTTATACATTCCCACTCAATGCTTGCCTATCCCCCCTCTTCCCCTGCCGGCCTTTGTCAGCCCCAGGGAACATGTGTCCAGGAACTTCTGGCAATCTTGAAAAGCACATAGAGTACAAGGCTGTTGTGAAGCTAAAATGTGTTTCTACCTATAAAACTGAAACATCTTAATACATGTATTTCACTTTGCTTTAAAAGACATTCTGCTCGTTGAACACAGGGTGCTATGACAAAGCAGGTTCTTCGGTTTGGTTCGGTTCGGTTTGGTTTGGGTTTTTTTTTTCCAGAAGTTTTCTGCTTTTTCTGTTCTTGATTTAACAAACACAAGACGGTACTTACTAAGGAAGATAGGGTTTTTCCAACACTTTCTGGATACTGTTTACATTAGTTTCCAGTCACCCTAACTTGATTAATAATGTTTAGCTGCCCACTGCTTCTGAGAATATGGACACTGCCTTAGCACACAACTGTTAAGTGACAAAAGAAAAAGGCCCTTGAATTTCAAAATAAAGAAACATATATGTATCAAGTTATCAAAAAACTCCAGACTTTGGAATTAAGAAAAAAATATTTCTACATTTTTTTAAACAAAGTAGAGCCTCAAATGTTCTTATTTCCTGAAAGAAAATGGATGATAATGGTGACAGTCAGTAAACTAGCTCTAAAGTCAGCCTCCTTCTCAAGCTCTTAGATAGTAAATAACCTCATAAAACCCTGAGCCCTATAAGGAGGGCTGGAGACTTAGCTCAGAGGTCTAATACTTACGGTCATGAGTTCAAGTCCCAGTAGAAAAATTTTTAAAAATACTTAAAATAAAAATAAAACAGACTTCTCTGTAAGGTAATACCATGTTGAATTAAAGGGGTGCTTTCCCTGCAGTTCTTCATAAAAATGTGTGGTAATTTTTAGCTTCCATATTTAAAGAAGGAGGAGGAGGAGGAGGAGGAGGAGGAGGAGGAGGAGGAGGAGGAGGAGGAGGAGGAAAGTGATTCTTTCTTAGCTAAAAATCACTTACGTTTAATTTCCTGTAGTTAAGTGAATACTAATTTATCATTCTTCCTGAGCTGCCATAACAAGGCTATGCCTGAAAGGCTAAATCCAGGGTTTGCACAACAGAAATGTCTGCTCTCTTGCAGTCTGCAGGCTGGAAAGATACGCTGCGGGGGTGGGAAAGGCAGGTTTCATTCTGAGGCCACTTCTGGTAGATGGCCACCATCTCTGTGGGTACATATGTTCTCTTCCCTGGTGCAGGGACCACTCTGGTCTCTCTTACTCCTCTCGAAAGGATACTAAACCTGCCTGATCGGAGTTTGGGTGTGACCCCACTTAACAGTCATGACTTGCATAAGGGCACTTTAGATGCAGTCACTTCAGAGATGTGGGGCTTCAGTCTTTTTTTGCCATTATATTCTTAGAGGAGAAGTCATTAATAGATTCATCAATATACTTAGGTCCTCAAAGTATGCAAACACATACTTTGGAATAAAGGTTAAAGCCTTATTCCAAGTTGACTCAAATCTAGGATTAACTATGTGAGGATAATAACACACAACCCTTGAGAATTCTTCTAAAAGACAGAGAAGGAAAGAGACTCTGCATGACAGAGAAATTAAAAAAAAAAAATAGATGCAATGAAATCCAACTGTTGGTGGGGCTTCTTCTTGTTGTTGTTGTTTATTTGTTTGTTTTGTTTTGTTTTTAGGCATGGTCTCACTCTGAAGCCAAAGCTGGCCTCTACCTCGGCCTCCATCTTTCTGACTTCCAGATGAAGCATCTATGGCCAGGCAAGCTACTCACTTCTTAGAAGTTGCATTCCTAATACTAGTGAACCAAACTTTAATACCTCTGCCTATGATATTAGATTACAGAGAAAAAAATACATTAAACACACAGAGGCCTGAACAGAAAGAAAAACATTTCCTACTGTGAGGTTGGAATCCAAAAGCACAGACCATTTATCTTCTAAAGTCCTGGCAACCGTGGTTTTCAGAAACACTCAACTTTCCCCAGCAGAACATTTGGAAGAGATTACTCCAGCATTGCCAGAAGGTCACATTTTCTCCCTATGCCTCTTGAAACTTTGCAGTCGAGATTTTCAAAACTGTACCAAATCAGAGCCCCAGGAAAGCCTACAATAGACTGCCAGTGAGCCTGTCTTCCTCACAAAATGGAAACACAGCCCTACGTTTTCTTCATTAGCCAGAAGTTCTCATGGGGCCTTGAAACACCTACCAATGACTATGTAGGGAAAAACATCTGCACACATCGGCTAGGTCTGACCCAGGCCTCTGTGTCAGAGCAAAGGGCTGTCATCTATGGATATTTACTGATGAATTTGCAAGGATGATTTCTCAAGTGTTCATGCACATATATAAGTAAAAAGAGGGATTTTTTTATTTCTGCTACTGTAATTTCCTATGTAGAGATAGATACATTTTCAGCTAAATAATTTTTCTCTGTGATACATTTTAAAAATGAAATAATTGGTATAGACATTCATTTAACCACAAATGTTTAGTGGTGAGCTATGAAGTCTGTACGCTGTTGAGACCTGGGACAAAATAAAGAAATAGGTTCCTTGCCCCATTCTGTAAGTGGGCAAAGAGATGTCAGGGGGGAGTGAATAGCAAGGCACCAGCATAAAACAGAAGCAATAAATGCCAGGCGCCAGGGAGATCCAACTCTGTTTAATTTTCACTCAAAACTACACGCATTTTATTCTGTTTTCCAGAGAAGAAAGACCAAGACAGAACAAGAGACTGTTCTCACTGCCCTTTCCTTCTGGGTGCAAAGACATTAGAACTCTTACCTAATCTATCCAGCGAGGGGAATTAAGCATGTAATATATTAATAAATAGTAAGTAGCAATACTGACACAAAGTTGAATGGGAAGGAAGGAGGTGGATCCAAGAGGAGTTGGGGAAGGGGTGAATATGGTCAAAGTACATCATCTCAAAGAACTAATTTTTAAAACTCTGTGTCTCTTGGATGCTGAGACAGTCTCACACAAACAGGGTGTGCCCGATCAGGCTGCAAGGAGTTCTCATTCATATAAAGCGGTCCAATCGGAAAGATTCGAAAGAAAGGTGAAGAAGACCTCGAGCCACACTTTGGGCAGATGCTTTGCACATAGACTAGTGTGACCCCCTTCTGTGGACTCCCATGATCACATCCTAAGTGTCCTCTGGCTCCATTTGCACTCGGCACCACACTTGAAATTGTCTATCAGTAATTTCACATGGATCGCCACACCCCTTGCTTAAAATTCTTCAGTAAATCCCAAGAACCAGAGTGCAGATCCTATGAATACAGTAGAAGAGTAGAAGAGGCTGGCCCTCCCTGGCTCTTACTGGTTCTCGCTGGCTCCCCTCCTCTACCACAGTTTTCACTGGTAGGTGTTAATTTGGGGTTGTGTGATTTGTAGGTTGTTTTAGCCTGGGTCTTTGTTTTATTCTGAGTGTGTATGTGTTTAATTGGGTTGTGACTTTTTAAATGTATTGAACTTATATGTCAGACAAGAGCTGTGAGAGGGTTTTCTGCCTGTATGTGTGGATGTGTTACTTTTCAGAGGTGTGTGGGGGCATGTTTATTCATGTGCATATGGAGGTCAGAGATTTATATCTAGTACTTTCCTCTTTGTTCTGTACTTTATTTACTAGGGCAAGGTCTCTTGTTGAACCTGGAACTCACAAATTTGGTTAGTCAAGCTAACCAGCTTGCCCCGACAGCCCATTGTCTCTACTTCCTGAGCACCAAGATGACAAGGTACATTTTGACCCAAAGGGACATTTGCTTTGGAACTACTTAACACTGTGCATGGATACATTTCTAAGATTCAAGTATGTGGGGCTGGAGAGATGGCTTTTCTAAAGCATCCAGCTTCAGTTCCCACATCAGGAGCTCACATCATCAGTTCTATAAATCTAGTTCCGGATGATCTGATGGCCTCATTGGCCGCCAAAGACACCTTCAGTAGAGTGTACAGTGGGAGAAGCTTCTCCAGGTATTGGTTTCTATCTTCTAGTGACCTCTTCCAATTTTTTTTCAGTGTTTTAAGATTTTCTTTGTAGAAGCTTATACCTCCTGGAATAAGTCTATTCTTAGGTATGTATGTATGTATGTATGTATGTATGTATGTATGTATAAGATACTGTGGTTGGGATTTTTTTTATTTCTTCCTTAGCAAAAACACTTGGATATATGAAAGCTACATATCTGCATATCTTAATTCTGAATCTAGCTGGTTTTGCTGCAAATGTTTGTCAAATCAAGGAGTTTCCCCATGAAATCTTCAGGGTCCTCTAAAAATAAACTATCTACAACTATCTGGTAATTTCGCTTCTTCCTGTCCAATTTTTGCTTTTAGTATAACCTGCTTTATTGCTGCAGCTAGGAATACAAACACTATGTTGAAAAAGAATGTCAAGAGGAACTGAAGAGACGGCTCACCCGTTAAGCACTAGCTGCTCTTACAGAGAGCCCAGGCTCGGGTCCCTGAAGTAACACTGTGGCTCACAACCACCTGTAATTCCAGTTCCAGGGAATCCAACATCCTCTTTTGTCCTTTACAGGAACTGCATGCACATGGTTCACCTACCTACACACAGGCAAAACACTCATACAAGTAAGTAAACAAACAAACAAATAAATAAATAAATCCTTTAAAAAGAATATAGAGTTAGACATTCTTTGACTTATACCCATGTCAATAAGTGCAATCTAGGTTAAAAATATGGTAAGTTTTTTAAAGGCATTTATTTAATACCTATAACTAGAGAACACTCAGGCTTAGCAACACAACGCATTGTAGAGGATCGACCACTGTCACTATTACCATCAGGCAGTTGACTGAGATCTCTGGCTTATTGCCGTTGTTCACCAACACACACAGTATTACACCACATATCACTGCTCTGGAGAAAGTTTATTAAATAAGGGTATCTTGAACCCTTTTGTAGTATCAAAAAGTTTAAAAAAAAAAAAAAACAAAAAAAAACATCCTTAAGTTAAATGGCCATACATTGGAGACCTGAATGTTTTAGTTCCTGAGGGAGGAAAAAAAAAAAAAAA
>JADRCD010218591.1:0-25272 GCA_019843815.1 Montemys delectorum
CTCATTAAAATGAGACAAATTAAGAAGATACCCAAGAATAATTTTAAGAATAATTATTAGTTACTGGCCTGTTATTTGCAATATTGTCCCTGTAAACGGGATAATTTCACTTACCAAAGTAAACACAGGGAAGTAGAGAACTTAAAGGATAAAAGAACAATCAACCAAGCTCTTTTCTTTAGGTAAATGGAGCCAGCAAGGCTCATTGTTTTGTAAGGTGCCGAAAAGCAGGGCAAGTTCTGGAGAGCAATGGGCCTCTGGTTTATTTCTTTTGTTAGAATTTCTATGTTTTTCCTAATTTGGCCAAGTTAAGTTGGCCATTGGGCTCTGATATCCTCTGGCCGAGTGCTACACTGTATTGCTCAGCAGCCATAGCTTTAGCTTAGCATTAAGAAATGGGGAGGTTGACTATGAAGCTGGAGAAAAATCTTCAGATTCCCTGTCAGATGAACAGAGCTGCCACTCACACATGTCGAAAGACACAAGGTCAAATTTATTTGCACATCTAATTGCCTTTTGTTTTTGCATCACAATTTGTTGCAGCCTCCCACTAGATGAGCAAACACTGAGTTTTGTCAGATGAAATTTGAATAGCAAACAATAAGGAGAAGTAAAGCAATAATAACAAAACAAACTAAACCAAAAATAAGCCCACTAATTGGTTAATATCAGTTCACTTCACATTGCTAGAGGGTTAAAGCAGAGGGTGCTTAGACTTCTATTGTATTGATTCAGCTAGACCAGAATCTTCTGCTTTCAAACAAGGAGGACTGATTAGGGATCTTTCAGCTTCCTTAAAGCTTTAGTTTGATCATATGGTATACCAAGAGAGATGATATTTTGTCCCTCTTGCCAAATGTAGGAGGACATGCAAAAACAGTGGCTTCTATGACATTTGTTTATAATATATATTTTAACTAATTGTTACATATGTACCTTAGTGGGTCTGACTTCTTTTCTCTATGTATCACCTATCTATATCTATTTACCTATCTATGTTTCTTTCTGTCTATCTATCTATCTATCTATCTATCTATCTATCTATCTATCTATCTATGTTCATCTATCATCTACCCCAGCATATTTTTCCAGGTACTTTGCTTATTCTATTACTTCCCTGAATTAAAATGTCCCTGGAGAACAGGAAGGCCCCCCTGAGATAACTTCCTGTTCACTGTCTTCTATGTTCATTACTTCCTATGCTCATCTGCGGCAGTAATCAATGTGTTAGGGCATTCTCATTATAATCCTTCCTTATTTTTAACATATCTGCCTTCATTTCACAATACCTGTAATTCTACCCTGTTTCAGGTTAGCAACATATAAGCTGACAAAGGCAGTTTTCCTGCTTTATTTGTACATAAGGGTAGGAGCATACCTCAGCTCAGTCTAGTCTTAAGTAACTACACTTCCCTGAATACCATAGCACATCCCTATCCATTCATTTGTGTTACTACCAATGTCTGGAACATTTTTTAAAATTACTTTATTAATCTATTTAATTCCTGTGTGTAAACAAAATTATTTTTGACTTTTTCAATGCATAAAATGGAGAATTGAAATATTCTGAGTTATAGGAATATGAAAATAATGACTTAATGATTTCCTGAAAAAGTTTATAGTTAAAAATCACAGAAATTATTCCTTTCCCTATATTAAAATGTTGTAAAAATGCTAGAAGGCAGATTTACTGATCTGGTAGAATGTAATAAAACATTTTAAGTGATGTACAGAATTTAATCAACCTGGTAGGAAAAATGACATTCTGAAGGTAGACATTTACTTCCCCTCCCATAGCCTATTAGACCACTGGGACAATGGATCCCCAAGGAATTGGAATTTTCTCAGAAATTTCACATATAGAGAACAGAAAGGCTGAAGCCATGATGCATTTCTCCCCAAGAAACTTTACAGGGTCCTGAAAAGGTGTTAGACCACCTAGGAAGACAAACTGGAGACAATGCTGGGTCAACTTTGTGCAGACCCACATTTGGACAAGGACTATATAATGATGGATAACTCCTGTCCTCTCATTATTTCTAAATCTTATGACAAAGCACTGATGTTCACTGGACTCTATTTTTTCTTCTACCTAACATGGCCTTCCTGAATGTATAACCTTTCTTTGTTTTTTACCAGTTATCAATTTAACTGGCACAATGTAGAAGGGTGGCTGCAACTAGAGTGGTAGGATTACCAGGGCCTGGTTTTGATCCTAAAATCTTCAGTAATATAAAAGCAACATGTCTGAATGCAATAAAATATATTTGGTACATCATAAGATTGCTTAGGGTTATAAGCTGCAAATGTATTCATTTGTTCCATTCTCTATATTTTAAAACTGGAATTCCAATAGTTATATGAAGGACAAAAATTTTACTTTCTAATTTGTTTGAGTAAAATCCATTTAAATACAATGGGTGATATTTTATTAAGCTATTGAGAGTTTTAAATGAAACAGTGATAAATTATATATTTTCTAAATGTTAGAGAAAAATTGTTCAAAACATTAATCTTGGAGTCACTACTATATTGTAGCTAGAACTTTCATTTAAGAAGAGGAAAATAAAGAATACCACAGCAAACTTTTTCTTGATATAATTATATCTATTAGAAGTTCTGAAACTATGTTTTAGCTATTAAGAGGTCCTCTAATAAATAAAAACCTTGGGAATGGAATAGTTTTGGTTTCTCAGGGAAGCAGAGTTGGTTGTTAGTCATTGATGGCTCTGACAAAGGAAGGACAAACCCAGAGCTGAAACAGTTCCTGGAATTTTCTCAAGGCCTCACCAAATATGGTGAAACTAAAACAATAGCCAATCAGAAACATCCATGTAACTTCTCTGATACCTACCAATAAAGTTTTAGATTACTTAACCTTTGGTAAAATTCCCCTAGTTTACTATAAGTGACTTGCACCCTGTTGTCTGCGGTTGTGATTTTTGTAAGTGGCCGACCAATACAGGCAGATATCTTGCTTTCATGAAATAAAAACACTCTGTTTATCATCTATGGGATTGGTGGTCTCTATGTAGCACTTTTGGACCTAACACTATCATTACATACTAATAGAAGTAAAACATAGAATGATGAATAGATACTTACATTTTATCAAGACTTTCTTTTCTTACCTGAGATCTCAAAATTATGCTTTCATAAATTTATGAGAAGTGTTAAATTGCTTGAAAATTTGACACTAGATAATCCATTTGATTTCACAATCTCATCAATATATATATACATGAATATATATTAATATATAATGTATTATATATTTATATTTATAGAATATGTTAAAGAGACATCAGTACACATATGTCCACTGAAGTACTCTTCACACTAGCCAGGGAGAAGCAACCTAACTGCCCAACACTTTATGTTAGCAGCAATGTGTTACATGCCTGCACGTTAGCAAAGTAAGATTTTGCTTCTTATGACAGCTCTAGAAGTGGAGATCAAGTGAAACAGGCCATGCATGGAAAGACAAATACCACATGGGCTTACTACATGCACAATCTGAAATTTTAGTCTTATAGATATTAAGATGAAAACAATGACTATTAAAGATAATAATAAAGGAGGACAGGGTAATGGAAATAGGGAAAGGTCAATGGATGGATGCTAAGTCACAGTCAGATGCATGTAGAGGTCAGAGCACAACTGTACAGAGTTGGTTCTATCTCCCCACCTTTAGTTGGGTTCTAAATCCAGTAGAGTCTTGCATCTTTTACTGGTAAATGTCTGTATCCCTGTGGAGCTATCACACTGCCCTCATGTTTTATTCTAAGACAAGGTCTCATTAAAGTTGTCTAAGATAGCCTTGACCTCACTGTATAGTTCAAATATGTCCTAAAATTTTTGTCCTCCTACCATAACCTCATATGTTGCTAAAGTCAGCCCTACACACAAAGCCCGGCTTAGAACTTCTTCTAACCCTATAATTTCCTAAACCAAAATTTATAACATTTTAAGAGTATTGCCATAAACATTAATAAATTTAATAATACTAAATGTATTATTTCCAATGACTTCCATGCCTTTATTCCTTAATGCTGTATTAGTATTTGATTTAAAGATTCATATACAATTTAATCTTATAGTAAGTTCCTATGTATTTAGAATTGTTTCTTTTTCCTACTGAATTTAACCTTTAAAATTATACAGTGACCTTCTTGTCTGTTGTTACTCCTTTTGATTTAAAGTCCACTTAATCTAATTTAAATATTGTTATTCCTGTTTTGCATTTCATTTGCACAAATATCAGATCCTATATCTTTATTTATAGTCTATTTGTATTCTTGGACATAATGTGAGCTTCTAATAGGCAAGATAAAATTGGGTCTTCTATTTAATATCCATTCAGTTACTGTGGGTCTTTTGAATGGAGAATATAATCCATTTATACCCAAGGTAATTATTTTATAAAAGAACTTTCTATAGCATCTTCAAAACTTTTTTCCTTAGTTTTATTGAAGTTATTTTGTATTCTCCAATATCTCCTGCCCTCAGGGATAATCGGCCTATATTGGTCCATAAGGTAAATGGAGAAGAGATGACAGATGGCGATTCAGAAGCTCTGAGAGTATGTTGGGAAATGATGACACTAGGACCAGGGACAGGGGTCCCAAGATGCCTTATTATAATAGAAAAGCATTTCAGGAATCTCACGTGCTAGCTGAGTAGGTTCCTATTGAGAGGAGAGAAGTTGAACCTGTAATATTTCTTCCTTTTTTTTATTCACTTCACTTCCTGGTCACTGCTCCCCTCCCCGTTACCCTCTACCACAACCCTTCCGCCATCTCTTTCTTCTCTTCTGAGTGGGTGGGGGCCCTAGGGACATTCCCTGTCTCTGGCACATCAAGTCTGTGAGAGTTAGTCAGGCACATCCTCTCCCACTGAGGCCAGACAAAGCAGCCCAGCTAGATCATCATATTGGATGAACAGGCAACAGTTGGGATATCCTCTGCTCCAGTTCAGGACCCACATGAAGACCAAGCTGCACATCTGCTACATATGTATGGGGTGGCCTAGGTCTAGCCTGTGGTGTATGCTCTTTGGTTGGTGTAATTTAACAAAGGCTATGTGACACACACAGGTAGAGATGTATGTGGGTTAAAGACAGAGAAGGGGAAGCCTCTGATAATGAAGGGAGTCCTCCATTTTGTGAAGAGCCCAGCAGGCTATTGGACAATGATAGATTTCAACCTTAATTAACACCACAGTACTCTTCCACTATCTTCTTTGGTACATAAATAATTACTCTAACAGTAGTGATTTCATTATTACTTGGTCACTTATTGTATATTTTTGATTTGTGATTACTATTAGAATTGCAAAACTACTTTTTTAATTATGTAACAAGCTATTTTAAAATGATACTGTGAAATAGTTTTAAAGATATGCACACACTCAAAGAAATATGAGAAAAATATATTTAAGAAAATTTCATTTGCATTTTATTTCTCCTAGCATTTTTAATTTTCAACATCAGTTTAATGTCTTAAAATTTTATGTAGTTATTACTTTTAATTGCTTTGCTTTTATATTCCACAATAAAAGGTCTAAATGTCTCATATACCATGGCTTACATTATAAAAGCATTATGAATTTATTTGTATAATTACTATTATCAGTGCTCTTTGTATCTTCCCATGTTTTCTTCCTGTTAATTCCTTTATTTGGTTTGAAAAATATTCTTCTGTGATTATTAGAGGGCAGATAAAATATATATTCTTTTAGCTTTTTTTCAAAACTGTCTCTCTTACTCCTTTATGCCTTAAGAATAGCTCTCCTGGGTACAGTGCCTAGTGGACATTCTTTATGTCACTTCATCATTGTATAATTCTGAGGCCATTGTCTCTGGGTCCATAAGATTTCTATTAAGAACTCTTTGTCTAGAGAGATGGAACTTCCCTATTTGTCATTTTTAAAAACTTTTCTCTTGCAGCCAGCTTTAAGAATTTTGTCTCTATCTTTCACCTTCAAAGACTTGGCTCAGTTAAATTTGTCTGAATACCTTGAATTTTCTTAATATAATTTCCTCTGTGTCTAGGAACTTTATTAATGTTTCCGTAGAATGAAGTGTCTATTTGTTTGATATTTTCTTGTCCTCCTTGAATAGGGGGAATCTGAATGTTTGCTCTTAAGTTTGTCTGAAAATTCTGGGAATCTGTCGTCCTTCCTCATTTATTTTTCTTTTCCAACAGTGCATTCTTAAACAACCTGTTTGAGCTCAATTATCCTTGCTTCCATTTGGTCCCATCCCATCACTTATGCCTTCTGTTGTTTTTAAGATTATATTCAATGTTTATTTCAGCTCCAGAATTTCACTTTTTAAAGTTGTTTTCATTTCTTTGCATTTGACTGTTAACGTTTTGAAAAGACTGCATTTTTCCCTGTGCTTATTGTGATTTCCTTCAGACAGTTATTTTAATGTCCCTCAAACTGATTCACGCCTGTTTAGATATTAGCACTTAGATATTTTTACACCTAGTCAAGACTTGGATACTTGGGAGATTTTTTGTTTATTGCTATGTGGTATCATTTAGGCATTGAAGAATTAAGTATTTGTTTCAGTCTTTCAAAGCTAGCTTTGTGTCCATTTGTGTTTTCATATATTCTAATAAGTATAGTGATTTTCTCTGAGCCTCTGAGGTCAGCACCTATGTCCAGATTTGGTAGGAGTCATCTATTAGAGTGTTAGCAGTATTGTGTAGGAGGGTAATTTAATCCCAGGTTTGGTGCATCTTTCAGAACAAAATAAGAAACAATGGCATTACCTTATCAGTTTCACTATGGGACAGTGATGAATCAAGATCCATAGTTACATAACTACAGAATTCTGCCCAGCATGAATAGGATCATGGTGGATAGAACAATTACCATCTACTATGTCACATTTGTGGTTAACACTATTGCCAGCCTGTAAAAAACCCTGAGGCTACAGCCCACCAAGGCCAGAACATCAGTAGGGAAAGACTAAGACTCATATCATTATAGCCTGTCTATTGCTAAGGTGAATTCAGGAGACAGAAGCATTTCAATTAGCTATGTGCAATGCCAGCTGAGTTCCTATATTCAACCCTGGCACTGGAGATATTCAAAAGGCTCCATCCAGAGAAGTCATAGGGATGGTGGCATTAGAATTTTCTCAGTTTAGGCTGCAGCACCAATATTTGGGGACCAGTTTTGTGTTTCCTGCCTGAGTTCTATACTAACAAAAAGTAATTGAGAGGAACCAGGTGCGTTCTTTAGAGTTAAAAGGTCACAGAGAATTACGAGGTATGGGTCTTGCACAGGACACAAAACATATTTTCTTTATCCTTCCAAAGCACGTGAATTAAAATCTGTTTTAAAATTCATATGCTTGTATGTATGTGTATGTGTAAAGAGAGCGCTCCCACAAATATACATTTAATCCAAAGAGATTATCATCAATAATAAATATATCATAATTATCTACAAAATACATTATTTTTTATTTTTCTGCTATAAACAGAAATATTTAGTTATTTATTGAAAAGCCAGAGAGTAAAATATTATTTTATGCTTACTTAAAAATATATATATATTACATGAATGTCTGTACACATTAATAAATATTTTAAATTGATGTTATGCCACTTGGGATGATAATATTCCTTTCAAGAGCCACAGAGTCTCTCTCATTTGTAGAAAAGCAAATGCTATTTACATAGCTCACAGAACAAATATGTAGGCAAGTCACCATTTGAGTGCATGGGATATAATAAGAAATGAAGCTGACAGTCTTTTTTTTTTTTATGACACACTCTAGTTGAAGGAGCTGTGGTGACTAGTAACATTAATGTAAGCTAATAATAACAACACAAGAGGTACTGGCATGGGGGTTGGGGTATAACTATCAATAGAATGCTTACCACCTAATCATGAAAACCAGACTGGATCCCTACAACCCATGTAAGAATCAAATAAAGTGGCATGTTCCTGTAATCCTGGTGTTGAACATCCAGAGGCAGGAACTTCCTGAGTTTACTAGTCAGCTAAGTTAGGTGATTCTTTGAGCTTGAGGTTCAGTGAGAAACTCTGTTTTAAAAACAAGACGGGGAGTTTCTGAGGAAGGAATGACCTAGGCCTCAACCTTTATAATCATGTAATCACACAGATATCCCTCAATGTAACACCACACCCAAAAAGGAGGCAGGAAGGATTCTCCAGGGAGCACAGTGTCCCTTCATGGAGACAGGGATCATGTGATATTCGAACAGAGGCTTTAAAACAGTGGAAGGAAGAAAAACAGAGGTGAGACACTTTTTCTTTTTGCCATTGTGAGTTCTGTAGTTTTTTCTATATAATTCAAAGAGTGAGATGAAAATCTGTACTATTAAACATAAACAACACAAATGAAACACATATTATTAAACTGTTAACTGGAGAAGGTAAGAATTTAGTTAACTAACTGAATATAACCTTTGTGCAAAGTACTTCAAGGGCAGAGGTGAATGAATACTGCATTTAAATTAGTAGATGTATAACAGATGCTTGTACTAGTGCCTTAATGCTGACACCGTCTTCGACGCTAATTAAAGCAAACGATGTTTGAGGAGCCAGAACTTGCTCTGTGGAAAAAGACAGACTTCAAGTATGAAATATTAGAACATGATGGGGAATTCTGTTGACCTGAAGGGCTTTCAGAGATAGATACCTCTCTGAAATTTGGATCCTATGTAATTTGTGAGCTGTCTAAGGAAAATGAAAGGTACAAAGTAAGACAGAAACTTAGAGGGTCATACTCCCTTCGTAGTAGCTCTTCCTCTGACCTGGTGGTTGCATTTGACTTGAAATCCTGTTTGGGAATTGGGATGCAGGAGTGGGTAAGGGAGGTAGAGTCACAAACCAGACAGACAGACTGGAAACCAACAGCAAGGTGCAGATCTACTGAACTGTGAAGCACAAGCAGATTTTATACAGCCTTTGGACTAATGGGGAATGACATAAACTCTGGAGTAGCCAAATATACCACTGTCATTATGAGGATATGTCAGGCTGCCAACACCTGAGGGGACTTTTGTAAAGATAGGGGAGGCAGCCATCCCTCAGTTCCAGGCTCATTCTGAGATTCCACTAGTTTGCTAAGATCCTCTATTTTGTGTCACACGCAATGCCAACAAGCATGTTCACTCATACTATTAGAGTAGTGTCAAAGCCCCGCTCACTATCTGCTGGGCCCCAGTCAGGGGCCTCAGCATTCACAATCCTAGTTGTAGTGTCTTTTATATACAATGAAGATGCTCAGGAAGAGCCATACCCTAACAGTGATATACATAGACCTAGGTACCAGAACTTACTTCACATACATATATATATATATATATATATGTATTTCCCATAGGAATGGAGTGTGTACTCTAAAGAAATGAATAATTCCACATTAGGCATCAAGCTAGAAAAGCAGGAAGCCATCCTGAGGCACACTGTGTCATACTTCAGTACATGCTCAGACTAAAGCAGTGGCATTAAAATGCACAAGTATTGGATAAAGCAGGGGGCTAATGGCTGAGTTTGTAACTTCTGGAGCACCCAAAGTAACTATGTCAATAGTGGGCAACACATAACAGGTTTTTTTTTTTTTTAAGTCCAACCTTGTAATTGCCTGAGTAACAGAAACAAAGAGAAACAAGTAATTGTGTGTGGTGGGGAGGAGGAAGCAGCAACCAAATACAGTTAATCAGAGAGAACAAAGAAGGCAGCTTGAGAAGTTTGCTTAGATCTGAGCCTGCATGGCTCTCCTCAAGACACAGGTATAGAAGTATTTTGCAATAATTCAGTTAATTTAAATATGAATGGTATCTTAGCTGATAACACTAACCATCATCAATGTGTTCATGATCTCATTGGAAAGGTAAAGAGGAAAATACTGTTAGGAAACAGGTCTAAATTATGTAATTATATAATGTACAAATTTTAAAGTATCTGAGAAAATGCGTATATATATATATGCATGCACATACTAATATTGCATGGAACTGTCTGAAGAATCAAGATTAATCTGGACAATAATGGACAACACATAGAAAACAACCCTACACAAACCACTACAGGTAACAAAGGAATGCTGAGAATGGGAGCAATAATATTCCCTCAGGAAGAACACATCAATTGGTTATCAATTACCAAATAGTCAGCACTGAAAATATACATGCAAGCAAAATTATACAGGCTGAAAAGGGTGTTTTTATGTATTTAGGAATATATATGTATATCTATTCATGTATATAACATCAATTAATGAGACGAGGCCATGAATTTTGAAAAGGAGCAAGGAGGTTCATATGGGAGGGTTTAGAAAAATGAGAGGGAAGGGGAAAATAATGTAGTTAATTATAATACAAAAAACACCCAAACTAAATAATTTTTTAAAAAGAGTCCAGAGTGACACCTAGAGAACACACACACGGGAAGGGAGGAGAAAGAGAGAGAGGGAGGGAAGGAAACAGAAAGAGAAACAACAGAGAGGCATGTATGGAGAGAGACAGAGAGGGAGAGCAAGAAAGAAGCACAGAGGGAAATGTTCAGGAGAAATTGTTCGGATAATCTTTTAGATTTTTAAAAACTACAAACAAAGACAAAAGATAATAAAAAACAGGACTCTGATAGCAAAGAATAGGTACATGATGACAGATATCTCTCCCCATGTTCTTTTCTCCTGCTGTTTTTTTTTTTTGTTGCCACACTCACACAAAACAAGTCTATTACCTTCTCTGACAAAGACACACATAGCATCATATATACACTGGAGTATGAACAGAAAGTTCTAAAATACTACTTTAAAATAGAATGTGACCTATATCTATTTATCCATCTATCTTTCTAGTATCAGATGTGAACTCTTCTCAGGAAATTACACACACACACACACACACACACACACACACACACACACACACACACATATATTTCCTATTTTATGTTTTATATGTTTCATATATCATCAATATATAACTTCCTGAGAATAGTCCACATCTGATACTAATTCAAAGATAAACATGAATACACAAAAGTGGGGTATTTGAAATGTCTGTGTGATGGGAAAATTGAAATATGATCCTAATTCAAAGCAGCCTCCATAGAAACACATACTCATAACAAAGTAGTCATAGTTTTGTCAAGTTGTTAGCACTTTCTCCAAAATCCAGGCTAGTCTCCATTAAATGAAGTGGAGCTGGCCTTAGGCTTAACTCTACCAGAAGCAGATTATTCTTCACGAGGTTTCTCCTCTCTTTGTATGTACTCCCTCATCCTGTGGGTTGCAAAATAAAGCAGGTGGTTTTATTTTTTTTTTCATTCAATTGATGCCTTAGTTACTTTTTTCCTGATGTGCTAAAACACCAAGACCAAAGCAAGTAAGAGAAGGAGGGGTTTGTTTGAGGCTAATGGTAATAGAGGAACAAGAGTTTATCCTTGCCATGGTTGATTGTGTAGCAGGAGACAGGTAGGCTGGAGAAGCAGTGAGAAACTCACAGTCTAGAATGCAACAGGAGGCAGAGAGAGCTGATACAAAAATGGCTAGTCTTTTGAGAACTCTGAAACCTGTCCCAGTGACATGCTTTATCCAAGCAAGGCCACATCCTAATCATCACCAGTCACTAACTGGGGACCAATAATTCAAATGTTTCAGCATTGAGGGGGGCATCTCAGTCTCACACAATTTGTTTTCCTTCTGCATCAAAAGCTTATATCTTCCATGTGTGGACTTACTCAACCCCCACTCCCTGATTCCTGGTGCTACAAAAACATTCATCTCCTGTATCCTTTTCCTTCATGGTCCACAGACTTCCCTAGCTAGCATCATAAATTATTCCTTCTCAGCACACTAATTTGGGGAATTTGATGGCCACGCCATGTGCATATTAAATGCCCCTTCTGAAGATAATGTCATGCTTGTTATTTAAGACCTCAATTACATCAATTTTCCTCAATGTCCTTAGTGAACCTATAGTCCTATGAATAATTACACAATACACATAACGTAATAGTATAACTATTTCTCTGGACTTCTATTACTTCTGATGAGATTTACTCCCTTTAATGATGATACCATATTTTAAACATGTTTTGGTCTCTCTACTTTGTAGTTGAATAACTAGTGCTGTGATTCTAAACCTGTGGGTTGTGATCCTTTTGGGGATCAGTAGACCTTTTCACAGGGACTGACTAAGACCATTGGAAAACACAGATAGTTACATTATATTCCATAAAGGTGGCAAAATTAGAGTTATGAAGTAGCAAAAAAATAATTTTATGGTTGGGAGTCACTATAATACAAAGAAGAACTGTATTAAACGGTCACAGCATTAGGAAGGTTTGAAAGCCACTCTGCTAGCACAATACAAAACGCTCAATAAAGGATTCAAGCTCGCATGTAAGTGCTAAATTCAAAACAGTTTATTTCTGGAAGCACTTCACCCTAGTATCAGAAACTGTGTTTCAGAGGAGATTGTTCCAGCATATACCATGTTGATGAGGGAAATAACATCTGGAGAAACTGAAGGCCTCAAGTCTTCCCCTGCAGCTTACAACCGTCGCCCTGGAGAAAGCAGTTAGATTAAAGATGGTCTTTTTCTTTAAACAGGCTCAGCCTTTCGAGACAAGGAAATGCCAAAAGGAATTTGCTTAGTATGTACCCTTGAGATAGTTCAAAAATAAACCACCAGATTTTTAAATCTAGGACCTGAGCCACTTGCAATTTATTATTTACTATAACTTACTTGACTTTCACAGGTAAGTGTAAATATCCAAAGGAAACTATCCTAGCATAGTTTTACCAAACAATTACAGAAATGCACACACACACACACACACACACACACACACACACAGAGAGAGAGAGAGAGAGAGAGAGAGAGAGAGAGAGAGGGGGAGAGAGAGACTTTTGTTTTTGTGTCCCTATGAATTTGGTTCTAGTATCCCATAGATACTAAAGCTTAGATCCCTTATAAAATGGTATATTTGCACAGAACAGACCCACAACCTCCCATTTACATCAAATTACCTCTAGATTATGCTTAATTTCAAACATAATGTAAATTCTTTCAGTCAGCACTCTAATTAGTTGTTATGCAATACTATTTAGGGAATAACTACGAGGAAAATGTCTTAAACATTTAATGCATATGTAATTTTTTCTGATCATTTTATACAGGTGATGAAATCTCAAGATCTCACAGGTATGGAGAATTAGTCCTATCCACTAAATTTATAGCCAGAGTATACAATCTTGATATATTTAATATTCTGATTTTATTAAAAAAAACCCAAAAAACATTCAAATTGTCTGTGAAGATAAACCAGAAAGCCGGGGCTAACATCTACAGCATGTTGCAGTGAGGACTAGAGTCTAAAATATTTAATTGTGAGAAAGAATTTTCTAAGAAATTCTCTGGTTCATACCAGATTTGCCGAGGGAGCACACACTGTGCTACCATCAGAGGTTCCCACCTTACAGCCAGCCTCAGCTATTGCTTTCATGTGCTGCTATCCGCAGCACAATCTTCTGTCGGGGCAAGGTATAAGGCTGAACACTTTCTGTCTGGAAACCAGTTGTGTTAAAGTTCATGGAATCTTAAGTTTTCTTGAAGGCATATGATCCTCTAAATTCCATATTTCATTTGTTCTTTATTTGAAACAACAGAATGTTTCAGAACAGAAGCCTGAATGGTGCTTACACCAAGAAATTAGTAGGCCTCCTGGCACTGATCAGATACTGTCTTTAATATCAAATCGCTTCTTAAGGTTGGTGTGTTAACTGTGGATCCCCCACAGTTGAGTGTCTCTCATGGAATTATCCTTATGTTCAAAGAGATGTTGTATAATGCTCTTCCCATAACTGTTCCCACAGAACTGCTTATCTCCAGCAGCTGGTCAATGTAGAGATACAAACGCTCAATTTGGAACAGTAATGGAAGACCAGCCCAGGTGCTGAGAATTACAAAGCATCAGCTGTTGTCTCTCAAGACAACAGTGGATTTCAATTCCTTTCAAACTCAACTGGGCATTTTACAACATCCTCCTGCTAGTATTTCTCAGCCTCAGATCATTTTCTAGGGAATACAATTTCACATATATAACACTAGAAGGAGTCCCCAGAAGAAAAATACAGAGGGGAATATTGGATGGATGATAATAAGAATTATTTTATGTGTGGTAGCTGGAGTACTGAACAATTCTGGCACACAGTGATGCTAAAATTAATTTAAAAATTACTTGTGAAACAAGATATCTGTGTATTAGAGGAAACCACCAAATGCAGTATCTTAGGTATTTGTGTACATGTGTGGTAACTATAACAACTGTAAAATCATACAACTACTGCTATTACAAGTATTCTATAGAATTTAATTGACATTGGAGGTGCCCATTTCAAATTCAAGGCCAAGTATAAATATTAGAGGGAGCTCTACCCAAAGGCTGACTATCCTCCATCCTCCTTAAAGTTTAGCACTCTTCTGGTACATGGAGACTGCAGAATCTTATTAGAAGAAGTACATCCTTATTAAGTTAGACTCAATCTCTACTACTGGCTACAAAGTAAACCAGGGCCAAATCCCAGCATAGCTTAGACACATGTCTGTTAAAGAGATGTGCAGCCCAGGGGAATAGATTCAATGGGAGCTGCTGGAGTGTGTATATGGACCATTTCTCAAGGATTTTGATAAAGAACTCTGGTTCATACAGTTGGAGAATAAAGTTTTTATGGTGACGATGACATCCTCTTGTGACAAAAGATTTAATGAACTGGCAAAGACTCTGGGAAGTGAGGTTCACATTGTTAGGGAGACTCTTGGAAGATAAGGGAAAGCAATGGCTGATATTAAAACAAGTAGAATATTAGTACACTCAAGGTGGTAGAAGGAAGGCACCCAATGGGTAGATATGTGAAAATGTTAGAGAGGACTTCCTAATACAGAGCAAAATAAATTACTCAGCAGTGGAGGTAGCTCAGTATTACTGTGCTTGCCTCTCATGTCTGTGGCCCTGTGGTCCACAAGGAGCACTGCAGAAAACAACAAAGCAACTTGCACTCGCAAGCCAACTGTGTAGCTCCTGGTTACTGCGGTGCTGAGGTATTACAGTAGTTGAAGAAGCCCCAAGAATGAGAACAGCACAGATAGTTCTTTTTTTTTTTTCTCAAATAGGCATATATGCCGAAGATGCTATACACTCTGTGCCTTGTAGTAGAGATTTTAGCATCTTCAAATAATAAATGATGTAGCATTTCAAGATCGAGGAAGATGGCGTTCTCATTGCGAGAGGCGATGCCACCTGAGTATTTTCACACCTTAGGAAATAGCGGAAACCTCTGCTTTGGGAAAGATTTGAAATATTTTAAAACAGTTGATCTTTGTGATATTTTATTCTAGATCTTGGCAATACTGCATTCTAAGATCTCTTAGGAGAGACCACAGCAAACTTAGTTGGCCTAATGTCTTAGTAGTGGTGCAATCAGTGCTGGTGTCCTAGTATTCTAGTGTTCAATTTCCCTGCCCGTTCTCCATGTTGCCGGAAAAACCAATGCTCATGTGTGTGGTCAGAGAATAGTTTGAGCTTCTCTTTTTTGTGATTATTTTTTTATCCAGCCTCGAACAGAGGTACCTAAGGTGCTTTTGGAGTTCTCCTTTTCCCTCCCTCCCTCCCTCCCTCCCTTCCTCTCTCCCTTCCTCTTCTTCATTATTCTTCCATGAGAACCCCAATGAAAGACCTAAACGCCCAACTTCAGCATCTGTCAAGGCTCCTTGAATCCAAATATGTACCAATGTGAGAACAAGGCGTTTTGAAAGGACCTCGGCCTTGTGAAGGTTCTGTGCCCCAGTGTAGGGGAATGCCAGGGCCAATAAGTGGGAGAGGGTGGGGTGGCAGGCATGGGGAGGCAAAAGGAGTTTGTTCTTGTTGTTTTTGTTTGTTTGTTTGTTTTTTGGAGGGGAACCTGGGAAAGGAAAGATTTACATGTAAATAAAGAAAATATCTAATAAAAAAAAAAAGTAACAAGATGGTCATGTTGGCTTAGGCTATGTGTCAACCTGCGGCTGTGTATGAGTATCCTCAAATAATACTCGCTGGTGTGTTCTTTCCAAGATTCCAGACAAAGGAAGTATAAGACAGGTCTACTTCTCAAGCAAACTATTTAGATCTTTAACTATTAGCAGACAGTACCACACAGCAAACATAAGCAAATTATCAGGCACATCTACCTGCTTAGACACTTTTAACTTTCAGTCTACAGAGTGGGATACATGCTACACTCCAGATAAATGATTACTGCCTGATTGACATTTTCACTATACTTGAGCATTCACAGGTTTTTTGTTTTGTTTTGTTTTGTTTTTTGTTTTTTTATTTTTTGTTTTGGCCTGCACTATTATGTTTTCAGAAAATCTGTTGCTCACCCACTGTGAATCCCTAGATTCACTTTGGAATCACAAAAACTTGTATCCACCAGCTGCAGGCATAAAAGTCCTGGTTAATCCAGAAGTTTCCCTATCAAAAGTAATTTGTAATGAACCTAAAGGCATTAATCTCTACGGTACTAGAACTGAAAGGACTCATGTGGTACCTGCTCAAGTCACAAGGAAAAAGCTCATCTGCAGGAAGGACAGAGTGATTAAAACAGAGATGCAAAAAAAAAGCAGAATTCATGAAAGGAATTGAGGTGAGGCATGGTGTTTTAGTCATGCTGATTTCCCTGAGGGATCTGCATCTAAAATTCCAGACACTTTGTCCCAATAAGAAACAGTTTGTGAAAATCTTCCTTTTCAAGCTGAACTCCTTGAAAATTGGCCCAGCATGTTTGTACAATGTAATCAAACTACAGCTTTTTTGTGTTCGTTCCTTATTCTCCCTCTACAATTTATTCACTGAAGGAAAACCATTTCTCTTACCCTTGGATAAAATTCTGTCGAGTAAGCCCATATGTTTTCTATCCTCAATCAAAGTATAAAATGCCCTCCAGGCAGCTTAAAACCCACAAACTGTCTTGGTTCCCTAATTAAAATTATCCAGCCCTAGATAATAGTCCCAACTCAACTTTCCTCTAAGGCAGCTACTTAAGGTTAACCTCTGACAAATAGAGAGTGGAAAAACCAAACAGGCACAACATTCTTTTCTTCTTTCCTAGCTTGTCTATTCTACCAACTGTGGCTTCTGGCCTCTCCATGGTTATATTCAAGAGGGAAGTGGGGCTGGGGTCCAGGGAGGCATAAATAGCAGGTGTTTGTGTCATCCAGCAATTGGCCCTTCTAAGTAACAGATGTCCACTTCATCTCATTAGAATCCTTGTGATCTTTCAGGATCTATGAGATTTCTTACTGAGTGCCTCTGACCACAAATGTTGTCATATGACAATTATGCATATTCTGGTAGTCCTCTACTCTAGCAGGTTTACCTGACCATCTCTGAGTTGTCCTATTGAAAAGAGCATCATCCTCACCAAGATACAGGTATCTAGGTGAGAATTTAAATAATTTCCTTCTTCTTTCATTCATATTCTTTAAGTATAAAAATCATTCAGGTAATAGTGCTTGTGTGGGAACCACTAGCTTAAACACTAGCATCCTCATGTACTTAAACTACTTTCATATCAACACTTCATGTCAGTGCACATCAATAAATTACTCTCTCTTTATGCGTTGCATCTCAGGCATCTTTTAATAGTCAAAAGTAGGAGTTCTCAGAAGAGATGGCTCAGTGGTTAAGAGTACTTGCTTCTCATGCAGAGGAATGGAGCTCACATGCCACATAGGGTGGCTTACATCTCCCTGTAACTCCATGTCCACGAGATCACATGTATAATATCGTCTTCTAACTTCCATGGCCCTCTACAAGTAACACACACACAGATGCACACACACACACACACACACACACACACACACAAACCCACAGACACACAGAGAGAGAGAGAGAGAGAGAGAGAGAGAGAGAGAGAGAGAGAGAGAGAGAGAGAAAGGGAGAGAGAGAGAGAAAGGAGAGAGAGAGATTGGGGTGGAATAATTTTAAGTAATTTTTTTGTGGGCATGTAGCTCAGAGATAAACTCTTTGCAACATGAGTAAGAAAAAAGTACTGGTACTGAACGCCACTCCCAGTAAAAACAATATTAAATTTTATCATATCATATCTATTAGCATCCAATCGTTTCATTACTATTCCTACCAAGGAGGCATTAATGAAGCAATGTGCCAATTTTCACAGTAAACACGTTCAGTGTTGCTTCATGAACCCGAAAGAAAGCTTCCACATTTAAATGAGTGAGAAGATCTACGGAATGAGACAATCTGCTGAACTAAGAACTTGAATTGCATCAGCTAACAAATGAGAAAGCAAAGCATTCAATAATCTTATGGATGTGTGAACTTGATTTCCACATCTACTGTGAGGGTTGTGAAATGGTTTAAGGAAATATTTAAGAAGTAAAAACTTTACATAAATTATCAAATATGGGTATGTATGCTGTGTAAGATTTACCGTGCCTTAGATCTATGACTTTAGACCCAGCAGATATTCCACTTACAGGATACACACTGGTTAACTCTATCATGTGTAAAATAATCCTGACAGGCGTGGATGGCAGAGGTTGAGCACTGTGGACATGCATTCTGCTATTCTGACTTTGGCCATCTAAATAGTTGGAGATAAAAACAAGAAAAGGAATTCCGGAAAGTAAGTCTTCTTGTGGGAAAGTAAGTCTTCTTGTGGTTTATGTACACTTCAAAAGAGGAAAACCATTTTAATGGAAAAGAAAGAAATATAATGTGATGAAAGCTAAAATATATTTTATTTATGGTGTGAAAATACTCACAGCTAATGCAGGCCGTGGTAAAAGTTTGAATCTTTAGAAAGCCAGGTAGCTATAAAACAAGCTTGTTTGAAAAAATAAAGGTAAGCACAGTGGACCTGAAAGTAATTAATAGTGGAGGAAGAAAAATAAATATTTTAGGGGTTGAAGAGATGTCTCAATACTTGCTGATCTGCCCGAAGACCCCAGTTCTGTTTCCGGAACCTAATGCCATGAGATGTCTCGCAAGCACCTCTAACTTCAGCTCGATGCAGAGGATCTGATGCTCTCTTCTGGCTATTAAAGGCACCTGCTCATATGTGGCATGCATGCACACACACACACACACACACACACACACACACACACACACATGCGGGCACACATACACACACTCTCAGACATACATAAAATAAAAATCTCAACTAGAACTATTTTGATTGTTTCATAGAATGAAGTTATTTGTTTATGCAAAATTACTTTCTTCTAACTGAAAAAAAATATCAATAGCAGCAGTTGTAGCTCAGGGTTACAGGGTTAACCAGAGGAAAATTCCATCTCAATATAAACATGTCTTCTCCAAATGAACATGTCACATGTGCTGAACAGCAGCAGCCTACTGATTCATCAGCTCTGCTTTCTTCATGTGTATTCAAGGGCGTTAAGGTTAATATTACAATAATAATAATAATAATAATAATAATAATAATAATAAGACATACAAGATAATGCAGGGTTTATTTCGACAGCAGAACTATTACTTTCAGTTACTTGGACATTTTCATTACATAGTTTTGCAACATGCGTGACATGATTATGCATTCAAACTTACATCATATGAAAAATTATTCCTAAGATTATTATGATGATGCTAAGCCCAGGTAACTGTCACTCATGCATTTGGCCTGTAAGTTTGGATGACACTTCTTTTGTTACTTAGGAGTAGTCCAAGGAAAATCTAAATGATGAACATAGATATATCTGTTTTCAATAGCTTTAGAGAATGATTGCTTGTGGCCCGAATGGATATTTCTGCTTATTTATATGTACCCTTCAAACATATACTCTCATGAATATTAACTAGTAATTTCTGTCCAGACTCTGAGATGGAGAACTCTATCTTCAGGAAGAACTTATAGACCAAAACACAAGATATAAATGTGCAAATGGGCACTTCTCATCACTTTGGTTCAGTTTCCAGTCAAACTATCAATAGGTAAAAGTCAGCATATTTGTCAGGCCTTGGGACCTTCCCTTGAGCTTTTGATCCCACTTTTGGCCTGTTGCTGGAACACCTGCCTTTTCCTCAGGCTCCTCTCCATTTCCATCTCTGTAGATCTTTCAGACAGGAACAATTATAGGTCAGAGTTTTGACTGTGGAATGGCAACCCCTCCCTCATTTGATGCCCTGTCTTCCTGCTGGAGGTAGGCTCAAAAATTCCCTCTCCCTACTGTCTGGCATTTCATCTAAGGTCCCTCCCTTTGAGTCCTGAGAGTCTCTTACCTCTCAGGTCTTAGCATTCTGGAGGGTTCCCCCCCCCCTCACAACCTTCTACTTCCTGAGGTTTCCTGTTTCCATTCTTTCTGATGGAGCTCAGGGCTTCAGTCCTTTTTCCTCACCCAGGTCAGGTTTCCTTCCACACACAACCCCCATCCATTTTCCTTCCCCCCCTCCTACTTGTTATTGCTTTCTTCTCTCTCCCAAGTGGGACTGAGGCATCACTTGGGCACTTCATCTTGTTGACCTTTTTGAGTTCTGTGAACTGTATCTTGGATATTTTGTGCTTTTTTTTTTTTTTTTGCTAATATCCACTTATTAGTGAGTACATACCATGCATGTACTTTTGAGTCTGAGTTACCTCACTCAGGATGATATTTTTTGGTTCCATCCATTTGCCTGCAAAACTCAAGATGTCCTTGTTCTTAATAGCTGAGAAGTAGTAGTATTTCATTGTATAAATGAACCACATTTTTCTGTATCCATTCTTCTGTCATGGAACATCTGGGTTGTTTCCAGCTTCTGGCTATCACAAATAAGGCCACTATGTACATAGTGGAACATGTACCTCTGTGGCATGGTAGGGCATCTTTTGGGTATATTCCCAAGAGTGGTACTGTTGGGTCTTCCAGTAGACTCTATTACTGAGGCTATGGAGCACTCCCAAAAAGGGACCTATCATTACTGCCCTCTGGAAGACCCAATAAGCAGCTGAGTCAGATGCAGATGTTTGCACCCAGCCAAAGGACAGAAGCAAAAGAAGCTGAGGAGGAGGGCAACCCTGTAGGAGGACCAGCATTCTCAATTAATCTGGACCCCCGAGGTCTCTAAAACACTGGCCTATCAAACAGACAGCATATACCAGCTGATATGAGGTCCTCAACACACATACAGCAGAGGACTGCCGGGTCTGTGTTCAATCAGAGATGATGCACCTAAGCCTCAAGAGATTGGAAGCCCCATGGAGTTTAGAGATCAGGTGGGGTGGGAGGGGAAGAGGGTGGGGAAATCCTTGTGAAGAGAGGGGTGTGGAGGTGTAGGATGTAGAAGAGTCAGAGGGTTGATGTGGGGGAATAAAATCTGGAGTGTAAAAACATAAAGAAAGAAAGAAAGAAAGAAAGAAAGAAAGAAAGAAAGAAAGAAAGAAAGAAAGAAAGAAAGAAAGAGAGAGAGAAGAAAGAAAGAAAGAAAGAAAAAATATTTTTAAAAAAATTCAGCATATTTGTATCTCTTAAATCACATACTAGAAATCCAATTTCTAAGGAAAAAGGAAAGATGGTACAATGTGAACACTCACAACAAAAGTAGAATATTCACAGCTGCTGACATTGATGCTGTAGTACCAACTGAAGAAAAAATTAAGATGGTTTGGGTCCTCACAGTTCACCTCTGCACACCTAAGAGAGTGACTCTCAAGCCCCCTTTTTAGCTGTTTGATGGGTAAGTCAGTGAGTTTAGAAACACATGATTGGATTCATCTGACTATGATGGAGCAACAGCATTCTGAAATATCAAACTTTACAAAGAAAATGCCAGTTTCTGGGTGCTTTCAGGGGGGGCTACAATACTGCAATTTATCAACTATTTATTTTAAATAAAATTTCTCTTATACAATTGGCACCAACACCTTGACATTTAGTTATTCATAAACTAAAGATTATTTGTCTGTTTGACATAACTCTGAGATTTCAAGTAATCTTATGCCCAGAGCCCAAAAAGTACAGTTTTTCCATTACTAATATATTAGAGATTCTTGCCTTCTGCTAAATTATTCATGCTTATTTCTGACATAGAGACATGTTAATATTTGAAAAGTGGATTGTGTAGTTACCCTTGGCTACTGATCTACCATTAAGCATACACACACACACACACACACACACACACACACACACACACACTCACATATACATGTCGTATATATGTGCACACAATGTGCTGGGCATTGTGTTTGGTAGTAAGGAAATAAAGAGCTTCTGTCCTTACAAATAGTCCCATTTAGTAAAACTAACAACTCACAGATAAACCAAGACAGATGGCTATAGGATACAAATAAATTGGGGGTATGTTCAGATGGAATGATCAAAGAAGAACCTTAGAGATGCTTCAATTTATGTCATGACCTAATGAGAAAGAAAAGCTCTCCCTTTCCATTCTTCTTTACTATTTTATACTGGTTTTAAAATTTTATATTTTTTAAAACTTTTATCTTAAGGGGCATGCCCTTATGTATATTTTCCTTCTCATCCATATGTATTAGGTTACAATTTAATCCTGTTTTATTTGCCTATTTGATCGATGTGTGTAGGCGCTCAGAAAGAATCTATAAGAAATCTACCAATTTCCTCTATAAGTTAAATTTCAACTCAAGACTCCTCATCCATCAACTTTATGTTCATAACTTTGTTGTTTGGTGCTAAAATGTTGTTTAAGATGTAAAACAAGAAATGGGGCATTTCTGAAGAAGCATATTTCAAATTTCATACACAAACAGAAAAGTTTATGAATGAGGCAAATCTGTTGAATTGGTAAGGACAGTTGTTCATTCCACTTGGTTTTCTGTCCTCTCCCTCTGTAACTTAGGATTGTTACAGAAGTCTTCTAAACATTGTCAACTATTTTTGACATTTGAGTTCAGTATAAGAAGGTATTTCAATGTTTTTTTTTTTTTTAAAGTGGCCAGTTTAACAAATTTGTTATGCTGCGAAGAACAAAAGACATAGATTTTGTTCACTGAATTTGCAGTTCAGCTGGGCAAATAAGACATGGATTTTGTTATTATGAGCACAAATTACTTGCTGAGACCTCATTAAACAGACCTTGTTAGCAGTAATAACTCTAACCACTAGATCTTACCTCATTTCTAAAACATGTCATTTACTCTATCCTAAGTACTCAGTGATATTTTTGTGGCGGTGTATGTTTCTAATGTTTTGTATAATGGGACATTCTTCTAATACAATTTCTCTCATTTAGTTCTAGTATTTAATAATTTCTCCTAGGCATTGTCACTTTTTAAATTTCTTTATGACTCTATGTCATTGTATCAGTACAATTTGTCACACCATTTCTTTCCTCAGCATGAGTCCTCCAAAGGGGCCCTCCCAAGTCTTGATTACATCAATATGGACCACTATACACATAAATCAGATTGGATACATCTGAGAGGCATTGCCACAATGTGATCTTATCATTCACCCCTGGCCCTTGTAGAGTTATCACTAGGAGTTAAGAGGGGGACTATACAGACTACAATTCGCCTTCCTGAGAACTAACAATCCACTCAAAGTGATAAGATAGTCTTCATGTATGGTTCAAGACTGATCTCCAAACTACATGACTACTAAGGCTGTGCTTCCTCTAAGTGCTTTTACATTTGTTCAGAGATCAAAAGGAAGTACAGATGTGAATGGGAACATATCCTTTGATGATTGTAAATGGCATCTTGACTTACATGAATGGGTTCAAGTGGGAACACCAAAATCTAACAACTCTTTATTTCCTGTGCACTTAAAAGAGTCTGTGCTGATCCTGCAGAGCTGATCTCATTAGAATTTGTACTCATGCCTCAGGAAACCAGATGCCTTTCATGTGCAGTCTCACCAATGCTAGTAAGTTTAGCTCATATCTTCTAGTTCTTTCCCCCATGAGCACTTCAACTTTAGAGACTTTCTAGTACATCTTCAGAATATACTGGATGATCATCTAAATTTTTTCCTGTAGAAATGCTTTATTTTTTTTTCAGAATGCTCTCTACTTTCTAGCCTTTCAAGTGTTGGCTTTCCCTCCCTTGACAGAGCCAATAGTTTCTTGCTCTCCTTCCATGTATTTGCTTTTGTTGGCATCCTAGAGACCATTCTGTCATTCATCATTATTTGTCATTTTTAGTCTTTCTGTAGATCTCTTGATGTGGAAGAACATTCTCCCAGATCTACACCGATATGTTTGGTTTTGTTATTTATTTTAAAATGTATGGATTGGTTATCTAATACTTCATAGTTTTCATGCACGAATCAAACTTCTCATTTTACCTTTTGTACTTGATGTATCCACAACTTTTCTTTACTCACTTGAAGGAATTTCTATATTTATTGCTAGATCAAAATTCTTGAGTGTTCTTTTACTGTTTTTCATTCCTTCATCTTACACATGTAAAATGCTAGCAAATTATAGGGTTACATCCTCTAGATATACAGTACATGACTGTACATGGCTTCATCCCACTAATTTCATGTTGTATTACTCCCAGTGTAGATTTCCATATTCCCTTTGTTATCCTGTAACCTGTTGTCAACCAAACATATAGAATATTCTGTATAAAATAGAAATCTCCTCCTGTTCAAGACCCTTAAGAAACTCCCCATCTAATTCACATAAAAACAAAACAAAACAAAACAAATAAATAAACAAAAATCAAGCTACCTGAAAGGCCATGTGGGTTTTTTTTTGAAGTATGAATTTTATATTTCTTTTTTTTATTAGATATTTTCTTTATTTACATGTAAATTTTCCCTTTCCCAGGTTCCCCTCCAAAAAACAAACAAACAAAAACAACAAGAACAAACCCCTGTTTCCTCCCCCTCCCCATGCCTGCCACCCCACCCTCTCCCACTTATTGGCCCTGGCATTCCCCTACACTGGGGCACAAAACCTTCACAAGGCTGAGGTCCTTTCCTCCTATTGATGATCGAATTTGCAATCCTCTACTATACACATGCTGCCAGAACATTCAGTCCCACCCTGTATAGTCCTTGATTGGTGGTTGGGTCCCTGGGAGCTCTGAGGGTACTAGTTAGTAATTGTTGTTCGTCCTAAGGGGCTGCAAACCCTTCAGCTCCATAGAACCTTTCTCTAACTCCTTCATTGGGGACCGTGTACTCAGTTCAATGAATGGCTGTGAGCCTCTACATCTGTATTAGTTAGGTATTGTCAGAGCCTCTCAGGAGATAGCTATATGCTTGTCCTTCC